>CANNZV010007123.1:0-11529 GCA_947561585.1 Caprella mutica | reverse complement strand
AAACGAAACTTAAAGGTAGAATTAAAGGTCCACTTCAGGCTCCGGAAAAAAAAGAGTTTGGTATTGCGTGAATAATATAGAACCATGATCTAAGATCATTATTCCGCAAACTGCATACAATTCGGTTCAGTATATATTTTATTATTTGCTTTTAAAGTTTTTAATACTCTGTGAGCAACAATTGAGCGAATCACTAAATTGACGATGAAGAAGAAGATTGTACACTCTTTTGTTTTGATTTCAATTTTATTTACAAACAGTGCGCGTTTTCGGCGTTCGTTTAAGATATTAATTATTTCCTGAAGAATATTATCGTTTCTATAATAAGCTCATCCAATTTTATGCCTTTGCACGAATATTAAATGGATTTATTATACCTAATACCTAGTTGACATTCAAAACAAATGGTGTACATTCTTTTTCTTCGGACGGTAAACAAGCAAGTCGGAAGTAAAATCGGTATTGTAGAGTTTTGAATTTTGATTAAAATTTCATTTTTGAATAGCATATAAAATTAAAAATCAGCCATCAAATTTCATGGGGTTTGCAGAAAATTGATAAGAAACATTAGCCTCATTGATTTAAAGCAATAAAAAATGTGCTTGGAGGGGACCTTTAAACAAACAATTAGGCTACTTCCCTAATCTTTATATTGTGATCCTGCTGAACTGAATTTTTATTCAACTGCTGCATAGCAAAAAAAAGTGCAATTAATGTTACGTTAGTATTAGGGGAGAACCGGTAACATTCGGACACTTTTTGGGAAAAATGAATAATAATCATAAACTAATTCAAATGTAACTATATAAAGATTTCTGTATGTAGATAAATCATTTTACTTCAATTTGCATTAAGACTGTTTTACAGTTTAAAACTTCATTCGAAAGAGTGATTCAAGTGTCCGAATGCTCTTTCCTAGAGGGAGACTTCGGACAAGCTGTGAGGAAGATTCGGACATCATAAAAATGGTTAAAATATTGGAAATTTGGGTGATTAAACGATAGGATTGAATTTGGATTTACTTTAATTGAAATAAACCATAATGACTTGTTATTCATAGTAATAATTCATCGTAATTGAAATTTTATCGTAATAATATTATTGTAATGATTGAACATTTTCTCCAACAAGATATAGATAGCCCATGAGTAATCACTGTGAAATTATCCTTATATTTAGTAGCTATAAATCAAAAGCAAATTGTATAACTATTTCCTTTTACTTTGGGTATAACTGTTTCATTTTTTTGGAATTCACCAAAATTAGTAAATTACATCATGAATATTTCATCGAATGTTTAAAGTATAGTCCATAAGTGTATATCTTTCTTCTACACCTCCAATTTCAGCAGCTTTTCTGACAGATTAACCTTCTTGGAATTCATGAAATGTTTTTTGAAAACCTTCTTTAATACGACCTTTATCAGTTTTCCTTTTATAATGAAAAAGCATGAATACGATCGCCAAACTGTCAAATAAAGACACTAATATTAAAAGTTGCAACTAATCTTATAAACGAATGCTATGTCAATTAAAATAATTGACTTCAAGTTCAGAATGTCCTTTTTCATAAGAATTACTTCAATAAATTGTAATGGTGGACTGAATCGGATACAAAGGGAAGGTTCGGACACCGTCCGAACCAACCTCAACAAAAGTGTCCGATTCATCCCAAATGACACTTCAAAATTAAAAACATCATTTTTCTAATTTCATTTGTATTATTTTTTTAACTCAACAAACATAGCATAAAATATTTATATAATTCATACCTTTGAGATAGAGAATCAGTTTCGTATTCAAATAGTCCACACACGATCTAATTGAATCACGAAAAATTACATTAATATTGAAGAAAACAGTAAATTACCCCTCTGGGGCGAAATACTACATCTCCGCATTGGATCTTTCAAATAGCTGACGGTTAACACGTCGCACACATTCAGTGTCAATAAGCGGTTGTTCCAACAATTGTAAACATGTTTAAATGGGTTGTCCGAACCATCCCTCTGTCCGAATGCTCCCGGTTCTCCCTTATAAATTTTATGAGGGTTTTGAAAATAAGATTTTTCATTAGTGCTCCTGTTGTTTGAAGCAAATGTTAGTTAAAGGTCCTCTAGCTCTAGGCTCTGCGAAAAAAAGTGAGTTTATTACATAATATTACAGAACAAAGATCTAGCATCATTAATCTGCAAATAGCATAAAATTCAATTCTGTTTATATTTTTCTATATGCTATTAAATATTTTTAATACTCTTTGTTCAACAATTGTACGAAACACTAATCTGACGATGAAGAAAGAGATTGTTCACTCTTAAACAAATAATTAAGCCATGTTCTCCCTAGTTTTAGATCTCATTGTTTCCTGAAGTATAAAAACATTTTTATAATAAGTTTATCTAAATTTGAACCTTTACAAGAATACTTAATATTGATTTTATGATACGTACCTATAGTTGATATTCGTAACAAATGATGTACATTCTTCCTCTTCGGATTTTAAAATTAGAAAGTCGGAAGTAGAACGGGTATTGTAGAGTTTCGATTATAAAAATCTTTAAAACCAAATAAAATTAAAAAAAAAATATTGTATCAAATGGCATGAAATTTACAGCAAAATGTGGAAGAACAATAACCTCGTTGTATGATTAAAGTAATAAACCATTTTGTTTGGAGTGGACGAAATTTACAGGGGTAAAATTGAGCTGTAGGCCCGCCTCTCGAATTTTTATATTTTGATAATTATTATAAAGAAAAGGAGGCATTTTAAGACTTTTTCTTTTATCTCACAAACGCTTTGTTTTCGAGATATAGCATAATTATTTTTTCAGTAATCGTGTGCTAACTAATGTCTAATGGTAGCTAATCTTCCAAATCATAGACCATTGAATCGATGTTCTGTGGTCCAGTTGCTTTAGTTTCCGCGCTTTAGATAATATTGCCATTGCGCTAAATTGGTAAATTGTATCTCCGTCAGGTAATTTTACTTGTTTTTAAAGTAGATTAAGCTAAACGTATCCTCTAAGGCTAACCTGGCTAAGTAGCTTATTCAGTTAACATCACCGATTCTCTCTTCAGAAGACTATCTTCAAATTTTCTTTCTCTTGCTTGATTTCAGTGTGTGACTGCGTCGCAGCGACCAGCGTCTGCGTGCATGCATTGGGCCCCGGGCCACCATTGAGTTGTGAAGTATCGACGGCGACTATTGTCTATTGAGGCCTTGAAATTAGTCTCCTGAATTATCCGGCGGCAATATTCTAATCAATTCCTATGTTTATATGACACATGTAATTAGACTTAATTAGTGGAGAGAATTTTGAGATATTTGGCCATTTAGGAGAGCCAGACTGGCAGACTGTATTTCAATTTCATGGTAAATTCCACCGACTTGTCGGTGGAATTTTTCTCCATCAAAAATAATATTCTGGCAAAGTCAGTGAATTTTTAGCTATTTATTCCTAATTTCCTATCCTATGTTACCAGTTACCTTACCATTCATTTTCAGTTGAAAAAATAAAATAAAGGATAAAACCGTAAAATGTTGGTGGATCAGCCAAATTTATGGTGGATTTTTTCAGCTTTTTCAAAAAGTCAGTGGAATTTTGTGCACCAAATACACCAGTTTTAACTTTGAAAAGTAGGTATCCTCAAACCCAGGATTTTTTACAGAAATTGGAATTTGGGCGCAGCAAATAACATGGGAACATAGAAATTAAATAGGATTTGGGCGCAAGATTAATCCACAAATCCTGCTCTACTTTTCAGACTGGCAAATACAGACTGTCAGTCTGCAAAATATGGGACATTTTTAACATTTTCTGTGCAACCAATTCTTAATTTCCTCCTATGCCAGTCTGTATTTCGTGGTAAATTCTACCGACATGTCGGTGGAATTTTTCTCTATTGAAAATAATATTCTGGCAAAGTTGGTAGATTTTTAGCTATTTATTCCTATGTTACCATTAATTTTCAGCCAGTCTGCATAATATGGGACATTTTTAACATTTTCTGTGCGAACAATCTTCAATTTCCTCCTATATTTACATTAATTTTACTGTGAACAAATGACAAAAATAGAGGATTTCTTGGAGAACACTTAACCACTTCCTACAGTATGGATTTTCAGTGGAAAAATGGGTAAAATGTTCGTTGATCAGTCAAATTACTGGAAATTTATGGTGGATTTTTTCAGCTTTTTCAAAAAGTCAGTGGAATTTTGTGCACCAAATACAGACTGGCTCCTATGTTTAGGGTCCATACAATTACCGGAACGGACCATGAATTACCGGAACGGTACATGAACTACCGGAACGGTATATGAATTACCAGAACCGTGGAAACTGGAACGGAGCATGAATTACCGGAACCGTGGAATGGAGTTGTATTATTGAGAAATATTCCTATTTATGTAATTTAGTAATACGTTTGGTCGACATATGGTCCAAATGATATCATATTTAACCATTTTACACTCGTTTCATCCCATAATCGCTACAAAACGTATGAATCCAAGACAGAAAGTTTACAAGAGTATATGCTGAAATTAGTTTTCTTAATAAGATATTTTATAGAAATTACTTTAAGGAAAGGAGAGACTAAAGTAATTTTAGTGCTTGTTTTCGTATTATAGTTTTATTGAGAAATAACCCTAGTTATGTAATTTAGGTATATATTTGGTCTAAATGACATCATATTTAATCATTTTATACTCATTTCTGCTCGCTTGTAATTGCTACCCAACGTCTGAAATAGACACCGTGATTCCGCATTATAATATTAATGAGTTATTTATTTTTAGCACCTAAGAATTTCTCTATATAGTTAGATACCACGGTTCCTAATTAGGCAGGTACAGTAAAACTCCTGAGTTATGAAGTAATGCTTTCTTCATAACTCAGAGCCACTTCATAATTCATGTGCAGTGAGAGTTTTCTGTGATTAAAATCATAGAGAATTTTTGTCATTGAGGGATAACTATGGTATAATTCTTATATGGATGTGCACTAAATTTTATACAAAATTGGGGTAATGAAATAAATATTAGGTTAATGTTGTTGGAAATCAATATAGCAACTCATTATCGTACAAAAATTAATGTATATCATGGTAGTAGTCATTTATGCAGAGAACACAGTTTATACTCATTACTCAATATAACCAATTCATTGATAACCTAAACTTTATAGTAAATCTTAGCCTTCCTGATTTACATTTTCATATATAATACTCCATTATAGGATAATACACAATTATAGGTGGTATCCTATAAATGAGTATCATCCTTTAATAATTATTGGGTATTATCCTATAATTGGGTATTATCCTATAATAGAGTATTATTCTATAATATAGTATTATCTTATTATATGCTAGAGTCTGGTGGAGAAGATTGCAAAAACCCACTATTATATTGAAGTTGTAATTTTCACAAAAAAAAAACACTTCTATATTGTACTGCTTTTACTTGTGCCAGTTCATTTCAATTCTGCCAATTCATTATTCACTTCTGCCAACTTGACTTGGAAAAGGTACAGTTATACCTCAAGAACTACGTTTTCTATGATTCAAACAAAGAAAACTACTCCATAACTCAGGATCATTTCATTATTCGGGTCCTTCATTACTCGGGTGCTTCATAAAAAAAACTTCATAACTCAGGAGTTTTACTGTAATATGAAGCAATAGTTAACAAATTTTATAGGTATCTTGAATAGTTCCTCTAATATTCTACCTTGAAGCTGCTTCTTTTGATTTAATTCTGAATTTCATAATAAAAGAATTAAGTAATAATTAATCTAACTATTGAAAAGTGTAGTGATCATACTTATTCAACTACATACTTATACATTATCATATATATTTCATACTTAACTTTATATTTAGCAATTATGCAACATAAATTATACAATCTACAAATATATGTGCTAATATCAAACTAATTATAGTAACTAATCAATATTTTTATTGCAACATTTACATTGCACAGATTGTATCAAATATGATGTCATATGTATATATAAAGGCAGACCTCTCTTTAATTACCAAATCACGAGTCAGTTAGAGTTACAGTACTATGTAAGCTCATTCATTAGTTCTATATTTCTATATTTTTATTAAACTTTACAAGTTAGTATTACCCGCTCTGCATAATGTGTTTCTTGCCCTGCAGAGATTTTAATTTGAGAGAGAGTTACTCTCTGACTCTCAGCCAGTCTGCAAAAGATGCATGAAGTTGTAATTTTTATCCGGCGACTATTGAGGCTTTGAAATTAGTCTCCTATATTATCCGGCGACAATTTTCTTATCAATTTTATTAATTAACATGTTATTTATTGGAGAGTATTTTGAGACTTATGCCCATTTGGAGAGAAATTTGAAAATATTTGGAGAGAAATTACCCCAAAAATTAATATCTGGAGACTTATTGTGCATGCTTTGCAGACTGGACTCTCAGCAGCAAATTCAGAATCTCCCGCAACTGAATTAATGGTAACATATGAATTAATTTTAGATATCCCGCAGAGATCTAAAATTTCTAAAATTGAGCTCAGATTTGTCGCAGAGAGTCTTGGAAAAATGTTCCATATTTTGCAGACTGAGACTAATTTCCAGAGTGGTTTCAATTATTGCATATATAATTTTATTCATATGTAGCTATAGTTAATCAATCCATTCTCATCATAAATTCATAATAGTACCTTGCATAATTTTCTTACAGATTTAAATTTAAAAATTGTTCAATAGCATAGCTATCTAAAATATATTAGCTATAGAAATTACCTATCAGATAAGTCCAGATTCAAAACTGCATTTACAGTCATTCAGTATGAACTTTTCTACTAAAACTGGAGTAGACATTTGGTTGTTGAAGGAACTTGGAGTTCGATCTCTCATCAGTTGTTTGGAAGAATTACCCGGAACTAAAGATTTGATAATTGACAAATCTCTCATGAAATTATTAGACAGACTGGCTCAGGCTAGTACATTACGGTGAGTTTTAATATATAGGTTCTGAATCTCTTCATTCTACTCAATATATATATAAATAAATAACTTTTCCTCATATCTTGATAATTTATTTGTTAGATTTTTTATATATAGTGATATCTTTTCAGAAAGCACGATGTTGACAAAATCTTCCGTCTTGAGAGAATACCTCCCCATGCTGTCTGCAGTCAGAGGGTCTACCTCACTCGCTCTTGTCCTGAGGTGCTCAAAGTCATACTAGAGCACGTCAGTCACCAACAACAACAGGAACACAAACTCTCGTGAGGCAACTATTTTATGAATAAATTACTTAAGCTCTAGGGTAAGTTCCGAATTATCGGTCAGTTCCACACAGGGCTGTGGAGTCGGGAGACAAAAGCTTTTTTTGGTGGAGTCAAGAGTCAAAAATTTGTACCGACTCCAAGCTATAGATATAAGTCACAAAAATTTAGATCCATTTTATTTGTTGTTCATCATGTTAAAAGTTAAATTTCTCATAAGAACTAGTAATTGCTCATATATATGAATTAAATCAATATTTAAAGTCTAAACATTCAAATGACTCAATATTGCTTATAAAAATACTGTAAAACTGTTTGTAGGAGTCGTAGTCGAGGAGTCTGTGAAATTACTTATAAAGGAGTCGGAGTCAATAAATTCAAAATAAAGGAGTCAAGAGTTGAACAGTTTATGTACCGACTCCGCAGCCCTGGTTTTAGATCGTTTCTAAAAACATCTTTAGATAATTGATCAATTATTTAATTGTATGAGTTGTTTAATTGGAGGAGTTGTTTAATTGGAGGAGTTGTTTAATTGGAGGAGTTGTTTAATTGGAGGAGTTGTTTAATTGGAGGAGTTGTTTAATTGGAGGAGTTGTTTAATTGGAGGAGTTGTTTAATTGGAGGAGTTGTTTAATTGGAGGAGTTGTTTAATTGGAGGAGTTGTTTAATTGGAGGAGTTGTTTAATTGGAGGAGTTGTTTAATTGGAGGAGTTGTTTAATTGGAGGAGTTGTTTAATTGGAGGAGTTGTTTAATTGGAGGAGTTGTTTAATTGGAGGAGTTGTTTAATTGGAGGAGTTGTTTAATTGGAGGAGTTGTTTAATTGGAGGAGTTGTTTAATTGGAGGAGTTGTTTAATTGGAGGAGTTGTTTAATTGGAGGAGTTGTTTAATTGGAGGAGTTGTTTAATTGGAGGAGTTGTTTAATTGGAGGAGTTGTTTAATTGGAGGAGTTGTTTAATTGGAGGAGTTGTTTAATTGGAGGAGTTGTTTAATTGGAGGAGTTGTTTAATTGGAGGAGTTGTTTAATTGGAGGAGTTGTTTAATTGGAAGAGTTGTTTAATTGGAAGAGTTGTTTAATTGGAAGAGTTGCTTAATTGGAAGAGTTGTTTAATTGGAGGAGTTGTTTAATTGGAGGAGTTGTTTAATTGGAGGAGTTGTTTAATTGGATGAGTTGTTTAATTGGATGAGTTGTTTAATTGGAGGAGTTGTTTAATTGGAGGAGTTGTTTAATTGGATGAGTTGTTTAATTGGATGAGTTGTTTAATTGGATTAGTAAATTTAGTTCATTGATAAGTTTCCTGCTTAAATCATCGAACAAAATATGGTAGCTATCTATGACTCCGAAATACTCAACTTCCAATTAGCTATTGTTCAAATATTGAGATTATCTTTACTTCCTCCCTTCAGTCATAAAAAAATCTTATGACCAAAGATGTGAATCTGACTGATAAATCGGTACCTACATAGCAACACTATATTCAGTAATTCTAGTCTCTAATGGTTAACGTTTATTATTCTTTCAGAAAAGTGCAGTTGGTTTGTGTTCCTCGTGTTACTCAAGCAGCCAGATCTTTAATTGAAGAAGAAGGCTTTGGTGGAAATGGTCTGGTGTCTCTCATATCTTTCAACCCTGGCTTTGTGCCCATTGATGATGATTTACTCACATATGAAATGCCTACTTTCTTCAAGTAAATAAAAGAAGTTTATTATTTTCATATACGAAAATAGTTTCATTAATTTTCATCTAGTTGTTTGAAATATTCATTGTATTCTAAGAGTTAGGTGATGTTTCCAATAACGTTTTTCTATTTTTTGTGTAACTAACTCTTAATCATCCACATTAACAGAGAGGCTTATGTGGATGGCGACTTCAGTTCCTGTGTGGGTATTGGTCACGGTCTCTCAGTATTTCAAAGTCTGTACGGCCCTCCTATGAAGACATTTGCTTATGGTAAAGGTGCTAATGCTGTGATGAAAGCTGCTCACCTCTTCACTAATTATCAAAGGAATGAGTCTACCAAATCACAGGTGAATGTCTTATCCACGTAGATGTATTATACCTCTCTAATTCACTTAAGTATTAATTTCAAATTTTGTTTTTTCTTCATATCTCAATTAAAGTATCATACTGTTTGTTTATATATAGCTAGTAGCTGATGCCTATTTCAAATTTGTTTCAGAAATGTTCCATTGGTCAGTTGTTTGTGTTTGATCGTGACGCGGATTACGTCACACCATTACTTACACAACTCACTTACGAAGGATCGATAGATGAGCACTTTAACATCATGGTAGGTAACTAACACCAATTCTGTTAGGTAAAACCATTTATTGAAACTGTAGTAGCTTGCTACATATTATATTAATTCAAATAGTCAATTTCCTGACATTTTTTTTACAGAAATCTAGATTACTGTTTTATGAACCATTCCTATTTAAAGTTTCTGTTGTTTTCAGGCCGGTGTTGTAGATTTACCTGAGACAGTGACCTCTGGTGACGGGGATAAGAAAATACCTTCCAAAATGATGCTGCAGTCTAAAGATGCAGTCTATGAGAGCATTAGACACAAACACTTTGCAGGTAAGAGTTAGGTACTTCTTGCCATCTTATTTTACAATAGGTATACTTTTCTAACTTCATCAATACTGTAACGATTTTCTTTATTTTAGTTTTCACATAGCTACATAAGTAGATAAATATTTTTATTTGTCTAGGCTCTAGATTCTTGACAGATTTTTTTAAAATCTGATTCTTATTTTTCTCAAAAATTGGCTCATAGTGATCAAGATGTTTGGACTTTGAAGGGGTTCTACTTTCTACATTTTTATATCAAATTTTATTTAATAGCTAACTATTAAGTGTTCATTCAAATGAATTTATTTGTTTGAAAAGCTTTCCTAGAGTTTATTGGTTAGAATCCATTCCATTTTTTAACAGAGCTATGAATGAAAGACGGAAAAAACTTTAGTTATTATCTATTTCAAAGTTTCAACAGATCTATTTTATTTTCCGGTAGGAGTTGCCGGACAGCTCGTTAGGAGTACTAAAGACATTCAGGAAAAGAAGGAATCTTCCAAGCACATGAATGCTGCTCAAATGAAAGAATTTGTAGCGACAGAGCTGAAGGAAATACAAACCAGACAAGGGAGCATCTCAATTCACCTATCAATATGCGAGGCAATCACCAATGCCACTCGGCGTGACTTTGACATGCAACTAACAACTGAACACGGACTTGTCACCGGTGCGACATCTCTAACAGATGCAAAGAGTTATTTCAATGAGATTTGTGCTAGACAGCTCTCCTTTGCCTCTATCACTAGACTACTCTGTCTCATGTCTCTCACGCAAAGTTCTGGCCTCAGCTCTAAAGACTTTGAAACACTATCCACAGCGCTAGTTAACGCATGCGGCTACAAACACCTCGTAACTCTTTTTGACCTCCGTCAAGCGGGTCTTCTGATCACCAGTGACGGCTTGACTACTGATAACATGGTTGCCTCTTCTGCTATGAAAGGTCTGAGGCAAGCCGCCTCCAATCTCATGAGTAGGGACACTGCCGGCAAATGGCGCTCTGCGGTTCGTTCACTAAAACTCATTCCAGACCCGGAAGAGGTTATCGACCTTCACAATCCAAACCATTTGAGTTTTGTCTTCAATGGCGCCTACACTCCAGTTATTCCTCAACTAGTTAATCTACTTCTCACCAAAGGTATCAACTCCATTGCCGAGGGCATCAAATACCTACCAGGTAGTCTGTACATCAATGGCTGGGAGGGGGAGGAGTCAAGTCAGTTAGCCCCGCCCCCTGTTATTCTGGTTATCATTTTAGGAGGAGTTACTTTTGCTGAAATAGCCGCCTTTAGATTACTTGGTCTTAAGACAGGTAATAGATTCATTATCGCTTCTACTGGTACTACCACTGGTAATAAAATGATTAACGGAATTGTTAGCAATGGCTATTTGTGATTTTATTCATTTGTTTCTACTTATATATTGTTACTTTTTTATTTTATTTAAGAAAAGAAATAAAGATATCTTTATATTTACACTAATGTCATTATCCTTTCGGTGATAGATTGATTACCTTTTCTTTGCAATGTTCCTATTCTTTATGTTAAAGATGATATCCTCTCTAAGATTTCCATCAAAGTTACTTATTTTAGTAGATAACTAAACTTTATTATAAGTGGAAACCTTGAGTGTCTTCATCAGAATCAAATACAGAAAATTTGAGTTTGAAATCAAATTTCGATAACAAT
>CANNZV010007122.1:0-11538 GCA_947561585.1 Caprella mutica | reverse complement strand
ATAGTTATTGCCAATTTTTCGTGTGCAACTGTTAGTGATTGTATAGAAGCATCACCTCGCACGTGAAGGGGTGATTCTGCGCATTGCAGACATACAACATTCCTCTCCCCCACCTAAATCCCTCCTCTTCCCATTTAATACCCCTCCAACCACTTATCTAAACCTCTTTCTTCACCCATCTAAATATCCCTCTCCTCCAATCTAAATACCCCTCTCTTCCCATCTAAATCCTCATCTCCTAACATCTAAATCACCCTCTGCTCTAATCGAAATCTCCCTCTCTCTCTCTATCTACAATCTAAATGCCCCTGCCTAAATCTATTTGTTATGTTTCCCTCTCTACATGCCCTCTCCTTAATCTAATTTTCCCTCTAATTGCAACAAATTTAACAATTTAATTTCACGTAGCATAGCTACTACGATCGTAAGTTTATTGTTAATTAATATTATAATAAAACATTACCTTATTCAATATATTTGCCTTTATTATGAGCAAAAGACTAATATTTTTGTTATTTATTTACTTACAAATATATATTGATGATACCCATCTACTTCTAAACTATCTGAAGTATCTCTGCGCACGGTTGTGGCGGGAAAAATGTTTGAACTGAGAAGTTGAAAATTTGACATAATGTAACTGTTAAAGTTTTTGTTAACATGCTAAAACAATTTGATTCTATAAATTTCGGATCTAGAGTTAATGGAGAGTTTCAGATCGTTTTGAGAGCACCACATCCATTCCGACTTAACTCGGGAAATACTAATAGAACAATGGTGCGTCATGATCTTTATGAGAGAAAACAAGATGCTTGAAATGATGGTGCAATCAGATTTGGGCTAAAAACAAGTGATTTTAAAATTATATGAGGTGCATAGTGATACCTTATTAGAAGGAATGCGCGGTAATACCCTGTCTGACCCTATAGTGCGAATCCAGTCATCATTCGAAACTTAATACTATTGATAAGTGTTATATAAAATATCAGAAGTTATTTGGAGTAATTTGAATATCAATTATTGAGACTTGATTATAATTAATAAAATCAGTATTATCAATTATTTAATATTATATAATATATATCGTACTAATATATATGCAATCCTTAAAATCATTCTACCATTCACATCGTTTTTCATAAGAACATTGCATCTAAGATGATATTCTTCATAGAATTTACCTGCCATGCATCACATGTTATTTAGCTTAACAGTAGAGTTTGCATAGAAAAGCTTCCTATGTCCAAATGATAACAGCCCTTCGGAATAATTGCGAATTTCACGCTTGCTCAATTATTCACATTCATGTTCCCTTGATAAACTCTACGGGAATATTCTTACTGCGAAAATTAATTTTCAAGTATTTATTACATAAATTCTTTTCTCCATATTTCTTGTTCGAATTTTTTTTAAATGTTTATAAAATATGTCCTTGAAAAATATTTCTCAAATATATTGCTGATTACACCACTAGTGCCATCATTCTCCACTCAATGCAATGAATTATCACATTAGTTGTTTGGCAGTAGATTTTGGCACCCCAGAGGCTGCACACAAACTGCCTGCTATAAATATTAGAGACAATCAATAGTCATCAGCAATGTTAGAGGAGCAACTGAGAGTTATTGTACACAACAATGAGAGTTATTGTAGACAACAATGAGAGTTATTGTAGACAACAATGAGAGTTATTGTAGACAACAATGAGAGTTATTGTAGACAACAATGAAAGTTATTGTACACAACAATGAGAGTTATTGTAGACAACAATGAGAGTTATTGTAGACAACAATGAGAGTTATTGTAGACAACAATGAAAGTTATTGTACACAACAATGAGAGTTATTGTACACAACATGAGAGTTATTGTAGACAACAATGAGAGTTAGTGTTCACCACAATGAGAGTTATTGCATACAACAATGAAAGTTATTGTACACAACAATGAAAGTTATTTTACACAACAATGAGAGTTAGTGTTCAAAACAATGAGAGTTATTGTACACAACAATGAGAGTTATTGTACACAGCAATAAGAGTTGTTGTAAACAACAATGAGAGTTATTGTACACAACAATAAGAGTTATTGTTCACAACAATAAGAGTTATTGTACACAGCTCTGTAAGTTATTGTGAACAAAAATGTAAGTTATTACATCTTTGGTTTGGTATTGTTTTATCTTTAGTTCAAACTCTACTCTAATGACGTTGTATATTAGATTTAATTTTTCTCCCATTAATAAGACTTTTCAACGTACGTCAATATTCATTTCAAATTTGTTATATTATTTAAATTGAATTTGCAAATAATGCAGTTGCATTTATCTAATTGCATACTGAATTCACATATGATCTTTTTTACAGAATACAAAAAGATCTAATTCATCTTAGTAAACTAGCTCACAATAGCTTTCTCACTAATCTAGCCGCTGGCTCGGGCGCACCGGTATTCACTAAAGCTTTTATAACTATTAAAACAATAAACATGTTTTGCCCATTAGGCTTGTGAATGATAAGCGTTATGGAACGAATTAAAAATCGAATTAATTTACAAAACATTATTTTATTTAAACATTATTAAAAATTAAAATTAAATTAAAACATTATTTTTTATTGTAATAATGCAAGCAATAGTTTGCTTTGGTTATTTGGATTTTTCTTAAAGATAAAGAAACATAGCAATTTGGTTACGAAATATGTGTAGCTGACTGATATATTATTGCAAAAAGAAAAGTTCGAATAAACTAGTTTTGAAATTAATAATTTTCTTATATATCTTAACTTTAACCATTTCACCTGCGATCAACTCGATCAATGCATATAAACTTGTTTCATTATTCATGAAGGTGGATTTAAAGTCTTTACTTGCTCCGAAGTTATAATTTGGTTTCATTTTCTGAGCTATTATAGTAAGGCAATAATAATCAGAATGGGATCTGGTGTAACTTATTAAAGTAAAATGATCCTAACTTCAATATAAGTATACATATAAATATGATGAATATTAGCTTTTGGGACTATAAAGCGATATTTCATTATTTAAAACATTGGTGGAACAAAATTATTTTTTGAATCTATTTCAAAATTTAAATTTTGTTGGAGATAAATGAAATCAGATTTATGTCACACTGACCAGTCAGTAACAACGAAAATTTAGAGTCGACTTTAACTTCTATTCCCCACCATAATAATCTGTCTGTATATTCAGTCTAGAATATTGCAGTTTACTTTTGTTTGAATATTAATTAGCAACAATATTAAATAACTAATAAATTTTCCCATTAAAAATAACGTATCTTAATCAATAACAATTCATCACCCGTTATTTGGTTACTTTTAATGAATTCAATTAAAATTATAATTATTGTCTGTATAGTCTAATATATTTTATAGATGAAATGCATAAAAAAATGAATAAAAACAAGGAAATATTAATATCATATCAAAATATTCCCGAGTGTATCATAGTAACAATTTTCACGTTTTTCATGTCACATAGTTAAATTTATCATAGTTACATAGTAATTACCTAGTAATCACAAATCAGTACACAGGGTTTAAAGTTTGCTATATATTGCTGACATAAATAGGAAATTAAAAACAAGGGGCTTGAAAAAGCTACCAGAAAATAAGATTGATCCCTGAACAAAGTCATTTACCGACGTCGGTGTCAATACTAATGGATGCATTAAAGTCAATGACTTCATTTAAATAACTAAATAATATCTCAGAAAAATTAATATATTCATGAGTTGCCAGTATGTGACTGGCAGATTTCCGCCTGGCAGTTTCCCGCTTCGGCAGTCTTCAGCCTGGCAGTTTTCCGTGTACCGAAAATATTTCTTCTGTTTTGAATAAGGAAGGTATATGCTCTGGATATTCGCAAGATGTTTTGTTCACAGACATTGCATGACTACTCACAGCATGCTGATATAGAGAGGTATGTAAGCAGTAACAGAGTTCTGTTAGCTGTCACAGAGATCTGTAAGATGTTACAGACCTTTGTGAACTGTCACATAGGTCTGTAAGCGTTTACAGACCTCTGTGAGCAATTTAAGAGCTCTGAGGGCTGTTACAGAGGTCTGTAATATGTCACAGAGGTCTGATAGATGTTACAGAGGTCTGTAAGCTTTTACATACCTCTGTGAACTATTACAGAGGTCTGTCAGTTGTTAAAGAGGTCAGTAAGCTGTTATTGAGGTGTGTAAGCTTTTACAGACCTATGTTTTCGGCGAATGGATTGGACTGGTCACCATGATTAAATTTTCACAGATTATTTAAATTGATTGTGATATCTTCTTCCACTGTTTCTTTCTTTTTTTAATTTTCATCAAAGATTGCAATCTGCAATAATTTACCCGCCCTTGTTCAGATCTGCCAGTAATGTTTACAATGAAATCTTCTGACTTAATGATAAATAAACTAGCTCGGCAATATTTCTGATCATCTTCCAATATCTCGTATCTTCGGATTTGCAATTCTAGCAACACACGAGAGACTGAAAATGTGATGGTGAACTTACCACTATATCAATTCCATCAAAAATAATTCCAAGTTTTCGAGAATGAATGAACCAAAGTGAAATAAGCGTGGTTTGTTTATATAATATCAGAAAATATTTCTATGTAATTCGACCGGTAAGAAAAAAATGTCGAACGATATCCATTACAGCTGACTATTTACTTACTCGTGGAAAATTGTAAGTCTAAATTTTGATACCCAATATCTAAACGCATTCATTGCTACAAATTTCTTTGAAATATATGTTTTAAAAAAGTATTATCAATTTAATTGAAAGTAATGTCAATTAAGAGACAAATCAGTAAATAATGTGAACGGCACACAATATTTTATGCGAGAAATTCAAATTTTAAAGATTGGTTACCAAATAACATCAGGTTCTCTTTGTTTTTGAAGTATAATTTATTATCGAAATAATTTTATTTACTTATACACTTTCTATCTTAGGATAATTTTTTAACAGAACTACGTATGAGGAACCTGCCAATATTTTCAGGAGATGAGAACTAGTTACAATGAACATTCCTTTGTATTTCATAAAATATACTAGGTCTGGAATTAAGAGTTTAAGGTTCTGATATTGATAATAACATATTATGAAACAAACTATTTATTATGCATGATATTATTTTATATTCATGTAAATGAATGTAAGTTAGAATAATACACAATAACAAGTTTTATCCTACATTCCTCAACATATGAGAGCCTCGGACTGAAATATCAAATATTTTTTAAAACTATACGGAATTTGGGTAGAGGATTTGATTTCATTTCATTGCCATTCATTTTACTTTTGCTGCTCTTTAAGAATGTTTGTATCCAATATTGTACAATGTACATTAAAAAAATACTTAATTCATAAAAAAATCTATAAATCTCGTCTCATAATAATTCAACAACTGTAGCTAAAAAATGGCGTCAAATATATCAAAACTTAAAGAAACAAAAAACTTCATCTTGAGAAGTTTGAAAAGAATATGAACTTCTGTATTTCTTATATCTGCAGTTGTTTAAAGAAGCTTTGATCTCTAGAGATGATTATTGTTAGAAAAATCCACTGCGATATTTGCAAAGAAGCAGAAACTAACAATAATATATAGATCTAATGGCTGTGGTATATTAATTATTGACTGGATTATAATGAAACAAATTTAGTAATATAAATATTACAAATGATTTGAGAATATTTTAAATTATTTAATTATATTCATAGTCATCAACGTAAAGGTGTAGGAGAGTGAAACTCTTCATCAAACTAGAGCTACTCACTTGGAAAAACCAAATTTTCGAATATAAAACAAAAAGAAGTTATATTGTTTAGCTGGCCTATTATACTTTTAAGAGTATACTTGACGATTTTCAGTATTAAATACTTCTTGCATATCAGTGTTTCAAGTTATATCTCAGAAGGAGTTTCATATACCCTGAGTACAATAATTTCCTCGAAGCACTCGGTTAAAAGAGCATTGGAGAAAATAGCCAATGTAGCTCTGAGGTTTCTGGTCTAAATTCTACATCCAGAAAAAGAGATAGAGAGAGAAAGATACTAACTATCATGTACGATATCAGATGTTATTCGATTTGTGATGAGTCCATCGATAAACAGACTGATCAATTGAATATTTGGTTATGGGGAATAGAAACAGATATACCTAAACTATTACAAATCTGTTAATCAATTTAATTACAAAAATATATCTAGACTCTCTCTATTATGTCTCCTACGCGTTGTAATAAAATATCCAATTAGACAATCTCATATGTGTATTTTCTATAAATATCATAATTGAAACGAACATTTATGTTGGAACAAAAAAATAGCACAAACAAATGTTATTATAACCCTATGGATTATCTATATACGGTTAAGTAAATGCGGATTTTGAGCCACTTCAATTTTAGGTCTTACAGACTTTGTACAAAGTTAACATTTTAATATATTATTTAGATTGCATTATAAATGAGATATAATTATAAAAAAATAATAAAATGATGGTATTTCAGAAAATAAGGAAGTGGCTCAAAATTGAATATTTGATTTTGAGCCACTTTTCAAAAATACCTACTAAATGACATTTTGTCAACAGGAAATATATGTATTATGATTATAAATAAATAGAGCACAAAAAAAAAATAAAAAAAATTTCAGTTTAATGGATATTAAAAAACAGTGGCTCGTATCGAACATAGACCTCCATTGAAATAGCAAATTGAGCCACTTCAACAAATATTCTAATCAAGCTAAATTTTATGTTTTCCTTGTGAAAACACGCGTATTCATTGTAATTCAAGATGTGCTAATGAGAAAGAATTAATAAACATTGTGTAATATCATTGATAACGAGAAAATAATCATTAGTGGCTCAGAATTCCTCTACTAGCGATATATTTCTATTCTGAGTCACTAGAATGCAATGTTATATTTTCTTCCCTAAAAGTGCTAAACCATATCTTTAGATCCTTAAAGAGTATTATTTATGCGTGCAACTAGACCATATTAGCATATATTTATCCGTAATGAATCGGAAAACTTGAAAAATGTCTATCTATAAATAATTCACTACCTAGTAGCTCAAAATGCGTGGATAGGGACAACATTTCAATTGGGAGCCACTAGAATGATATCTTTTAATTTCTGCCCTAAAAGTGCTAAACCATATCTTTAGATCCTTAAAGATTATTATTTATGTGGCAAACTATACCTTATTAGTAAATATTTATCAGTAATGAATCGATCAACTATGTAACAGTCATTCTATAAACACTTCACTACCTTCTGGTTCAAAAATGCGTGGATAGGCACAACATTTCAATTCTGAGCCACTAGAATGATATCTTTTAATTTGTGTCCTGAAAATGCTAAACCATATCTTTAGATCCTTAAAGATTATTAATGTACCCAACTATACCTTATTAGTATATATTTATCAGTAATGAATCGATTAACTTTGTAACTGTCTTTCTATATATACTTCACTACCTTCTGGTTCGAAATACGTGGATAGGCACAACATTTAAATTCTGAGCCACTAGAATGGTATCTTTTAATTTCTGCCCTAAAAGTGCTAAACCATATCTATAGTTCCTTAAAGATTATTATTAATGTGCCCAATTATACATTATTAGTAGATATTCATCAGTAATGAATCTATCAACTTTGTAACAGTCTTTCTATAAATACTTCACTACCTTCTGGTTCAAAATACGTGGATAGGCACAACATTTAAATTCTGAGCCACTAGAATGATATCTTTTAATTTCTGCCCTAAAAGTGCTAAACCATATCTTTAGTTCCTTAAAGATTATTATTAATGTGACCAATTACGCATCATTAGTAGATATTTATCAGTAATGAATCAATCAACTTTGTAACAGTCTTTCTATAAATACTTCACTACCTTCTGGTTCAAAATACGTGGATAGGCACAACATTTAAATTCTGAGCCACTAGAATGATATCTTTTAATTTCTGCTCTAAAAGTGCTAAACCATATCTTTAGTTCCTTAAAGATTATTATTAATGTACCAAACTATACCTTATTAGTAGATATTTATCAGTAATGAATCTATCAACTTTGTAACAGTCTTTCTATAAATACTTCACTACCTTCTGGTTCAAAATACGTGGATAGGCACAACATTTAAATTCAGAGCCACTAGAATGGTATCTTTCTAATTTCTGTCCTAAAAGTGCTAAACCATATCTATAGTTCCTTAAAGATTATTATTAATGTGCCCAATTATACATTATTAGTAGATATTTATCAGTAATGAATCTATCAACTTTGTAACAGTCTTTCTATAAATACTTCACTACCTTCTGGTTCAAAATACGTGGATAGGCACAACATTTAAATTCTGAGCCACTAGAATGGTATGTTTTAATTTCTGCCCTAAAAGTGCTAAACCATATCTTTAGTTCCTTAAAGATTATTATTAATGTGACCAATTATGCATTATTAGTAGATATTTATCAGTAATGAATCGATAAACTTTGTAACAGTCTTTCTATAAAAACTTCACTACCTTCTGGTTCAAAATACGTGAATAGGCACAACATTCAAATTCTGAGCCACTAGAATGATATCTTTTAATTTCTGCCCTAAAAGTGCTAAACCATATATTTAGTTCCTTGAAGATTATTATTAATGTACCAAACTATACCTTATCAGTAGATATGTATCAGTAATGAATCGATCAACTTTGTAACAGTCTTTCTATAAATACTTCACTACCTTCTGGTTCAAAATACATGGATAGGCACAACATTTAAATTCTGAGCCACTAGAATGATATCTTTTAATTTCTGCCCTAAAAGTGCTAAACCATATATTTAGTTCCTTAAAGATTATTATTAATGTGCCCAATTATACATTATTAGTAGATATTTATCAGTAATGAATCTATCAACTTTGTAACAGTCTTTCTATAAATACTTCACTACCTTCTGGTTCAAAATACGTGGATAGGCACAACATTTAAATTCTGAGCCACTAGAATGATATCTTTTAATTTCTGCCCTAAAAGTGCTAAACCATATATTTAGTTCCTTAAAGATTATTATTAATGTGCCCAATTATACATTATTAGTAGATATTTATCAGTAATGAATCTATCAACTTTGTAACAGTCTTTCTATAAATACTTCACTACCTTCTGGTTCAAAATACGTGGATAGGCACAACATTTAAATTCTGAGCCACTAGAATGGTATCTTTTAATTTCTGCTCTAAAAGTGCTAAACCATATCTTTAGTTCCTTGAAGATTATTATTAATGTGACCAATTATGCATTATTAGTAGATATTTATCAGTAATGAATCGATAAACTTTGTAACAGTCTTTCTATAAAAACTTCACTACCTTCTGGTTAAAAATACGTGAATAGGCACAACATTCAAATTCTGAGCCACTAGAATGATATCTTTTAATTTCTGCCCTAAAAGTGCTAAACCATATATTTAGTTCCTTAAAGATTATTATTAATGTACCAAACTATACCTTATTAGTAGAAATGTATCAGTAATGAATCGATCAACTTTGTAACAGTCTTTCTATAAATACTTCACTACCTTCTGGTTCAAAATACGTGGATAGGCACAACATTTAAATTCTGAGCCACTAGAATGATATCTTTTAATTTCTGCCCTAAAACCGCTTAACCATATATTTAGTTCCTTAAAGATTATTATTAATGTACCAAACTATACCTTATTAGTAGATATGTATCACTAATGAATCGATCAACTTTGTAACAGTCTTTCTATAAATACTTCACTACCTTCTGGTTCAAAATACGTGTATAGGCACAACATTTCAATTCTCAACTACTGGCTTAAAATACCGCTGTTTATGAAATTTGAATATTTATAAATAAACATAATAATCCTTCGTCAATAAAGGACAGAGGAACCATCAATAAAATAAAATAAACCAAACTTAATCGAAACTGAAATACAAGTAAATTTAATATACTACTGGCTCAGAATCCTGCTGGTAGCGATACTTTTCAATTATGAACCACTAGAATAATATCTTCAATTTCTGCCCTATAAGTGCTAAATCATATCTAGATCCTTACATTTAATACATATTGATGCATGCAACTATATAGCAAACCCCTCCTATTAGGCCAAGAAATTTTTGATATTGTAGTGGAAAAAATCTCCTACTAGACAAAACACTATATTGTTCACCTGACAGTTATTCTAATGTAAATATTACAAGGAATAATAATTACAATGCTATTTTTAACATATATCTCTAATTCGAATAATGAATTAATTATTTTTTGATCTTTTACAAGAATTAACATAAAGCAGAGTCTGTGCTAGAAAATTGATGCGAAGAATTACAGAAAACTAGATACAGCGAATACTATTATAATTTCTAACATAATGATTTAATATAATCAATGAAGTGTGTTTTAATCCTTTCTAACCGAAGCTGTATTTGTATTCAAAAAAATGGTAAAAGATAATAGGTGTGACCAAAAATGTAATTATGTAATTTTTCAAACGCTAACAAATGGGGTTAACTTTGAAAGTACATGGAAGACATCGCCTATCGATTTGAATAACATTATATCACAATGAATAGATCATCTTTCATAATTTTCAAGAGCTTTCATAATATGATTCAAGATGTAAAAGAATAGATCAATTAGAGGTTTCAAATTGTTTGAATCAATACTTTTGAGTCAAAGAATAATACATACAGGCATATTAGAGTATTTCAAACTTTTGAGATGTTAATCCAATAATTCTTATTTCATCATTATGTTCGAATCGGAACAAATTCTTCAAATCCGTTTTCAGATTTGTATTCATTAGATAAAATTACATCACATTCCATGAATCTGCCTATTTAAATAGGCCTATCTAAATTTTGAAAAACTTCATAAGCTCATAAATCTTGAAAGAGATGAAATTTTCGAATTCTGATTCCAGATTTAGATTCTCCAAGCAAAACTACATGAAAATCAAATAATTAGAATTTCGAACAGTTCGATTTGAAGAATGTGTTCGTTTCCGTTGATGTCAATTTTTCTTCTAAATTTTAAAATCGACATTCATCCTACTTTCTATCAGCAAATATGGATTTATTATACTTTGACTATTGATGATCAATAATTTGAACATGATTATTCAACTTTTGTAGTAAATAAATAATTAAAATGCATTTTAATTTATGCCGTAGTCAAGAGATGAGTCCGAACATTGTCTTTGGCGCGCGAAAATATGAGATGCTTCGAAATGTTCGGACTCTTTTCTTTGACTACGGCTTAATTAAAAACACATTTTAATTATTTATTTACCACGAAAATTGAATAATCATGTTCTAATTATTTACCATTAATAATTGATTTCTAATGAATCCACATTTGCTGATAGAAAGTAGGTTGAATGTCAATTTCAAAATTTAGAAGATAAATTGATATCAACGGAAACGAACATATTCTTCAAATCGAATTGTTCGAAATTCTTATGAATTGATTTTCATGTAGTTTTGCTTG
>CANNZV010007121.1:0-11611 GCA_947561585.1 Caprella mutica | reverse complement strand
GGAAAAGTGCCTCAGTTAGGCGTTCAATTTCACTTTCGAGATAAGCATCTGGTTCTTGTTCATCCGCTTTAATTGAATTATCCTCAATAGCATTTCCACTCACTACGTGTTGATGAAACAAACGCATTTTAGCTAAATCACCAGATTTGTAGATATCAATTAAGTTAGCTGTTGCTTCTGTTGCCTTCTCCCCCATATCTTCATTCAATGAATACTTATCCGGGTGCACCAAAAACATAGTTTCCTTATATAATCTTTTCAGCTCTTGTTTATTCGACAACTCAACCTTTGGCAACTCCTTCTTTGGTGGAATCAATGTGCTTGTTGGTTCTTTATAGTTTTTCCCTCTACGCTTTTGCTCAAGTCTCTTTTGCTTCTTAGCATTTCTTAGCTTACGATAGATTGCATTTAACTCGCGCTCTTGTATTATATCGTCTTCAATATGAATACGGAGTTTGGCTTCAAAGGAACGCGTTTTTGTTAAGACCTCATCCAGTTCTTTCTCTAATTGAGCAATTCTTGTTTTTAATCCGAATTGGCGAAATGCTAGCTCCTCATCTCTCTGCAGATTACTACTCATACATCAAGTACTTTGATCTTATTACATTGAATTGCTCTAAACCTACTTTCCACGTAGCACGAATTTCAGCTTCAGTCATTCCTGATTCAACTTGTTTCAGTAAGGTTGAGTTACCTGCGAGTAGATTGAAGAATTTCTCACGGTCCACAAATAGTTTTCCGTTCAATTGTTTATTCGCGTTAAGCACAAAACTCAAGTCTAATTGATGCATTCGAGCATATGTAGAATCATTCAAGTTATATCCATGACATAATACATTTTTATGCTTAGGATTCTTAGAACCTGGACCAGACTTTGGTGTAAAAGAAAACGCTGTCTTTGGAAAATTTGGATGCCCATATCGTTCAAAAGGACCATCTGTCCCTCGACCAACAGTAACCGTAGTTGCTTCAAGCAAACAAAGACTAGGGTATAATTGGATTGACACATCAGACCTCAGGTTAGGCGATGGCGGAACGGGTAAAGAATATGGCTTATTATGATTATAGTTATCACAAGAGACAACAGTCAGATCACAAGTCACTCCATTTTCTAGCCATTTTTCTCCATTAATCATTTTTGCATATTCAGCTATTGTCATTCCGTGGACAATAGGAATTGGATGCATCCCGACGAACGATTTATGTGCTTTCTCTAAAATCGGCCCATCAATGTAATGTCCATTCGGGTTAGGTCGATCTAAAACAATTAACGCTACATCATTCTCTGCGCATGCCTCCATGACATAGTGCAAGGTTGAAATGTATGTATAAAATCGTACTCCAACATCTTGAATATCGAAAACCAACACATCTAATCCTTTCAACTGTTCATCACTGGGCTTCTTATTCTTTCCGTATAGTGAAACAATTGGCAATCCTGTTTTACTATCCTTCTCATTTGAAATATGTTCCCAGCATCTGCTTTACCTCTAAAACCATGTTCTGGAGAGAACACTTTGGTCACTTTTACTCCAGACTTCAACAAGGTATCTACCAAGTGAACATCAAAAACAAGTGAAGATTGATTCCCTACAACACCAACAGTTCTATCTTTCAATAAAGAAACGATTTCTGTCATTTTTTTAGCACCGACCACAATTGGCTCTTCCTCGACTTGAACAGGTGTTTCAATGTGAACAGTATCATCCAATGGATTACCATAACTGCAAGATGAGAGCAAAAGGAAAAAAATACTTTTCAGGCACAAAAGCTTTGTGTACTTTAGTCGAAAACTAGGTTTCAATTTGTCATTCGAATATTTCATATCTAAGAAAACGCTAAAGAGTGTCGTGCAAGGTAAGAAAGTTTCTAAACCTATCGTACGAATCTCGATTATTAGTATTGCTTTAGCAGTGATTGTAAACTTAATCACAATTGCCGTTGTGACTGGTTTTCAGCAAGAAGTACGCCAAAAAATCAGCGGATTTGGTTCTCATATATTTATCATGAGTGCGAGTGAAAGTAGTGTTTACGAAAGTGAATCTATTCATGCAGATCAAGCGTTTCTGAAAGAAATCAAAGCGAATAAGGATGTCAAATCGATTTATGGCATAGGATACAAGCCGGTATTATTTCAATCTGAAAAAAACGAAATTCACTACAAACTCCCGAACGGAAAAGATACTTCTGAAATTAATCAACAGGTTAATGGAGCGATGATTAAAGGGATTGGCCCTGAATACAACTTGGACTTTTTTGAAGAAAATCTGATTGAAGGGAAGCTTCCAAACTACGCTAGTGACTCATCAGACCAACATATTTTGATCTCTAAGAAGATATCGAACGACTTAGGATATAAAGTAAATGACACTGTCTCCGCCTTCTTTGTAAAAAACCTGCCGATTAAACGAAACTTCATTGTTGTTGGTATTTATGAAACAGGACTGGAAGAATTTGACAAGAAGACGGTTTTAGGTAAACTTTCAGTTGTTCAAGAATTAAATGACTGGGGTATAAAAGCCAATATCGAGCTAGCCGACACCATGCTCAACGGACAGTTGATTATTCAAGCGGACGTAGTTGGAGGAAATGGTCATCACCGATACGATTGGGGCTTAGGCTATGAAACTTATGCTCGTTTTACGCATTGCCCAATTAAGGATACCACATTTAGGCTTATCGCTTCCGATTATTGGAGTAATATCGAAGGAAGAAATGAAATCAATACAATTCAGGATACCGCTTATTTAAAAATCACGATTGAAGGAACAGGCTATAGTCCATGTGATATAAAAATGAACGATTTGAATGAAATTGAGCGAACATATCTAAACGATGATGGCTCAAAATTTTCAATTGAAGCAGGACAAAAAACATTGATTTTTGAGTTTATTGAAGGAAAAGGTAGTTCTCACAATTATGTAGGTGGATTTGAAATCATGGTGAATGACTGGGAGAAGTTAGATGAAGTGGTGAAAAAGACATCTCGACTCACAGACTTCATTCCTACAAAACATGAAGAAATGCTTAAAACTACGAGCATAAGAGAAAATCAAAATGACATTTTTGTTTGGCTAGAATTCTTAGATATAAATGTTGTAATCATTCTGACGCTTATGATTCTAATTGGAATCATCAACATGGGATCTGCGTTATTGGTACTTATTCTAATACGTTCAAACTTCATTGGAATGATGAAAGCGATGGGTGCAACGAACTGGAGTATTCGAAAAATCTTCTTAATTCAAGCCACATTCTTAATCTCACGTGGAATGCTCTGGGGGAATGTAATCGGTCTTGGCCTTTGTTTTGCGCAAAGCTATTTCGGGTTATTCACGCTTAACCCTGAAGTTTATTATCTATCTGAAGTTCCAATTGAACTTAGCTTCATGAATTGGGCTATTTTAAACGTTGCTACACTCCTTGTTTGTGTAATCGCATTGATTATACCAAGCATCGTAATTACTCGCATTAAGCCGGTAAAGGCGATTAAGTTTAATTAAGTCTTACTCCGTTACTAAACTCACGAACTGAAATGGCGTGTATTTATCTTTTGCACTAGAATCATCTGTGTACGCAGGCCCTTGAACCAACGACGACTCAACCACAATATTTACTTTATCCGCATACTTCTTCTTAAAGTGTGAGATTAGATCATACTTCATATTCTCTGCCCTCACTTCGGCCAATTTTTCATTTGTACCAAAAGACTTTGTCGGAACTTGCGAAGCTGAAGAAGTAATTCGAATAGTAACCTGTTCTCTACCATCTTTCAATTGTGATTCTACAGATTTCACAAATTTCTTGAGGTTGCCACGTGAAACAGAAAGCTTATTCTTATTGTAACCAAAGTGATGTTTGAAGCTCAAATTTTCATAATCACTTGCAACTACTTCTTTGATTGGTTTAGCCGGTTGATCAATAAAAACAGTCGTCATTGCAACTTGTCCAACATCATCCGTGACTTCAACAGAATACTCACCTGTTTTCAATCCATTTGGATCTTCAACAGTTGAACCATTTGACCATTTATAAGTATAAGGTTCTGCACCTGAAACAACAGTCAAATCAATTTTACCATCCTCACCTTTGTACGAGGTAACATCTGTTCCAACACACTCAATAACGATTGGTGGTGGTGTTTGAATATTAATTAGATAAATATCACTTTTCTCACCATCTCTATTGCTTGACCAATACGCTTGGCTACCAGAATGAATAAAATAAGCATCAAACTTTGGTGAATTAATACTTGAACCTAAGTTCATTGGGGCTGACCATTGATCCCAAGCACCTTGTTTTACAGCATAAAAAATATCTGCATCTCCTTCTCCGCCAAACCCATTACTTGAAAAGAACAACGTGTCTTTTGTTTTCGATAAGAATGGTGAAATTTCAAATCCAGCAGAGTTAATTGAACTTCCCATATGTTTAGGCGCAGTCCATGTTCCATTTTCATTCGTTGAATAGTACAAATCTTCCTCACCCAAAGAACCAGCTCCAGCATAAGAAATCAACATTACTTTTTCATCTTCCGTTACATGGAAGCCATAGAAGTCACCTTCAATATCGAGACCTGCAACATCCATTTTTTCCGGAGAATCCCAAGAGGTTCCACTTCCATTTGACACTGCAATTCCTTTAACAACATCTTTTTTACCATCATAGGCGTTTAAGACATACATAGAAGTTCCTTGAGCATTTACACCTAAAACCGCATTATTAAACTTATTGTTTAGGGATTTCAATCTTTCGCACTGATCATATCCTCCCTGATCGTTCTTTACACTATACCAGATATCTTGATCATACAATCCACCTTTATTGTCTGCATCAAATGTTCTTACGAAATACAAGATCGAGCTATCTTTAGAAAAAACAGGAATACTTTCTTCGGCGTCAGTATTTACAGTTCCGCCAAGTTTAACAGGCTCTGAATGTTTCCAAAATTGAGCATTAGAAATTCCACACGAAGCCAATGCTAGGGCCGTCACAACTAATTTTATTCTCATCATCGATTATCTACCTAACATTAAACCTAAAACCAACTCATGCCCTCCAGCACTATTATTACTAAAGTTTGAAACAGAGAAGTCAAACGAATATCCAAATTTGAATACGCGGTTAATGTTGAACCCTGCCATCACAATAGCTGTTTGGGAAGACCTGTAAGATGCGGCTAACCAAATCCATTCTTGATATTCTAATTGCAATCCTCCCTCCAAAGAAACCGGAGCAGGAGTAACATACTTAGCTAAAACAGATGGTGTTAATGTGAAATTATCAGATAAATTAAATTTATATCCTGCAGTTGCTCTATAATGTATATGAGGATCGAAGTTTACATTTCCTGAACCAAAACTTACGAGATCACGTGTTAATTGATCCGCTGAAACACCAATATACATTTGCTTAGAGTAAAAGTATAACCCTGCACCAACATCAATTGTATTTCGGTTAGATGAAGAAGCGTACTCGTCATAAGTTGCGTCTGTACCAACCCCAGTTATTACATTCAGCGTTTGGGCTCTATCTTTCATAAAAGCTCTATTTGACATTCCAACATCGGCACCGAAAGAAAGGTTATAATTATTTGCTACTGGAATATGAATAGCATATGTTCCTGCAAACTTCAATTGCCTGTAAGCACCATACTGATCAGCGAACAAATAGCCACCAATTGCATGTTTTAGCTTCCCCGTTTTAATTTCAGGATTCTTGATAGGACCATTACTCGTTCGAATCGAAGGATTATATCGTGATTTCGAATTTTTATTCAGGGCTTTAGAAGCATACAAATACGATGACATTGGAGCATTTTCAAATCCTGCCCATTGCATTCTCCCCCCTAAAGTTACATCCAAGAAATCATACATTCCTGCAGCACCAGGATTAACCAAATATTGATTTCTATTGTATTGACTGAATTGAGGCTCTTGCTGCCCAAAAGACACAGAAGCAATTACTCCAATTAAACAGGTTAATAATAATCTCATTATTTCATTGTTTTGGAATTCTAAAATTCCAATTAGTTTCATTCAATAAACAACATGAAAATAACTCGAAATACGCCAATTTGAACACGACGTAGGTTTGATTAGTTTCATAGTTGCAGGTTCTAACAAAGATAAAATATTTTAGCAAAGCATTAAATCACTAAAAAATGACCTTATAGAACATTAACAAGACGTAAAAAAGAGAAAAAAGGATAGATGAGACTTCAATTTATCTCATACAAGCACAAGGAGGATCAAATTCCCAATCTACATCAGGTAAGCGATTATGCCATCCTTCTTGAAATTCAGGACTAAATTTTATCCCTGACAAGTCAATTTTTTGAATATTATTTAATTCTGCTAAACCTAAAGGCAATGTGCGTATTGGTGTATCATACAAATCGAGGTATTCTAAATTAGTAATTCCTGATACACATTCGGGAAGCGTTTCAAAATAGTTACTCCCTATTAAAATTCGTTTCAACTGTGGCATTCTGCAAAAAACAACAGGAAAATAAACTAAATCGTTCTTTTCTAATACGATTGTTTCAAGATCCTTGAAATCAGCAATAAAATCAGGAAGTTTCGTTAATCTATTCTTTTTAAGATTTAAGGTTTTTAACTGTGTAAAGCGAGCTAAATTTTCAGGCAAAGAATCCAGTTTCATTTTCGCTAAAGACAAACCATAAATTGTGTCAGGTGATGCATTTTGCACCTCATCCCATGTATAGACCGGGTATTGGTCATCCTGTGAAAAACCGATAAGGCTATTACACAGAAGCGAAATAATTACGAATAGATTCTTCATCACTTTTAAGTTGGTCCATTAATTCGTCCACGGAATTAAACTTTTGCTCATCTCTAAAACGAGACAACAACTGTACCGTTACTTGTTCACCATACAAATCTCCTTCAAAATCGAATAAGTGAACTTCAATAGAAACGTTGCTTCCATTGGCGATGGTTGGTCTAGAACCGATATTCATCATTCCTTCTCGAATAATGCCATCCCCCATTAACATATTAACAGCGTAAACACCTTTTGAAGGTATTAATTTTATATCACTTTCAACATCCAGGTTAGCCGTAGGGAAACCAATTTGTCTTCCTATCGCCTCACCTTGTACTATTTTTCCATATAGTTCAAAAGGCTCACCTAGATACTCACCAGCTTTTTGCATTTCTCCTGATTGTATCGCGTTTCTAATCTTAGTCGAACTTACATTCACTTCATCGATTTCTTGAGCGCCAATTTCAATCACTTCAAAACCATACGTTTCACAAACCTCTAGTAAAAAAGCAAGGCTTCCTTCTCTATTTTTTCCAAACTGATGATCATAGCCAATAACAAGCTTTTTTACATGCAATCGATTCACTAAATAATCACGTACAAACTCGATAGCTGTCAACCTTGAGAACTCCTTCGTAAACGGATGAACTATGACATTATCTAATCCAATTCTGCGAAGCTTATCAATTTTTTCTACTTGTGTCTGAATCAATTTTAAACCATGCGTTTCTGGATACAACACCATTCTTGGATGAGGATAAAACGTGAAAAGAACAGATTCTCCACCGATTTTTTCTGCCTCCTCGTTCAGCTGTTGGATGATTTTTTGATGTCCCAAATGAACCCCATCGAAAGTCCCAATAGTTAATACTGGATTTTTAATCTCTTCGAGTGCATCAAAGCCTTGGAAAATTTTCATTGAATCTTATCGGATATTGTATACGTACAAATTTAACGAATAATTCAATTACACTCCTTTAAGAGTTGCTGAATTTCAACCAATGCTTCAGGATCAAATTCGTATTTAATCACAATTTCCTCCATGATTTGAACGCATTTAGAATCATTTTCAACATTGATTATGTCGCTTTGGCATTCACAAAATTTAGCTACATCCTCTGAAACTGAACTGCTTTCGCAACTGGAACCACAAATCAGAACAAATACGCCAACTAAAAATCTTAAAATCATAATTCACGGAATTTCATATTTGTTTGCAACAATACCACAAAAAAGGTATTTTTGCACTGTGAAATCTGTTTATTTAAAATTATTCTAAATAACCAGATGCAAATAATAAAAAGTGTTTAACATGATAACAGTCACAGACTCAGCAAAAAAGCAAGCGTTACGACTTATGGAAGACGATGAAAGATCAGGTCTTTTCATTCGCGTAGGTGTTGAAGGTGGAGGTTGTTCAGGATTGATGTATCAATTGGATTTCGACAATAACGAAACAGAAACTGATAAATCATTCGAAAACAATGATATTAAAATTGTCGTAGACAAAAAGAGCTTCTTGTATTTGGTAGGAACGACTTTGGACTTTTCAGGTGGACTGAATGGAAAAGGGTTTGTTTTCGTTAACCCGAATGCAGATAGAACTTGTGGATGCGGTGAATCATTCTCTATATAAATAACGGTTATGTCAAATTATACAGAAGACGAATTAGCCCAAGACCTCGAGAATCAAGAGTACAAATTTGGATTTACAACTGATATTGAATCAGACAAAGCTCCAAAAGGTCTTAATGAAGATATTATTCGATTCATTTCTGCAAAGAAAGAGGAGCCACAATGGTTGTTAGATCACCGTTTAGAGGCCTTCGCTTTGTGGAAAACAATGGAAGAACCAGATTGGGCTCATGTAAAATATGAGAAACCAAACTTTCAAGATATTACATATTACGCTGCACCAAAGCAGACTAAAAAATATGAAAGCTGGGATGATGTTGATCCAGAGATGAAAGAAACCATGAAAAAATTGGGGATTTCAATGGAGGAGCAAAAAAGATTAACAGGAACTAACGTAGCAGTTGACTTCGTTATGGATTCTGTATCTGTTGCGACATCATTTAAAGCGAAACTTAAAGAGTTAGGAATTATTTTCTGTTCTTTCTCTGAAGCAGTTCAGGATCACCCTGAATTAGTTCGTAAGTATATGGGAACTGTAGTTCCAACATCAGATAACTTTTATGCAGCATTGAATTCAGCAGTATTTACTGATGGTTCTTTCTGTTATATTCCAAAAGGTGTTAAATGCCCAATGGAATTATCTACATACTTCAGAATTAACGAAGGAGGTACAGGTCAATTTGAAAGAACACTAGTTGTTGCTGATCAAGGATCTTACGTTTCTTACTTAGAAGGATGTACAGCACCACAACGTGATGAGAACCAATTACACGCCGCTGTAGTTGAGTTAATCGCAATGGATGATGCCGAGATCAAATACTCTACAGTACAGAACTGGTATCCTGGAGATAAAGACGGAAATGGAGGTATCTTCAATTTCGTGACTAAGCGTGGTATCTGTGGAACTAACTCTAAGATTTCTTGGACGCAAGTTGAAACAGGTTCAGCAGTAACATGGAAATACCCATCATGTATCTTAAAAGGTGATAATTCAACTGGAGAGTTTTACTCTGTAGCAGTTACGAATAACTACCAACAAGCAGATACAGGAACTAAGATGATTCACCTTGGGAAAAACACAAAGAGTACAATTATCTCTAAAGGTATTTCTGCAGGAAGATCTCACAACTCATACAGAGGATTAGTACAAATACACAAAAGCGCACAAAACGCTAGAAACTTCTCACAATGTGATTCATTGTTGATGACAGATGAAAGTGGTGCTCATACTTTCCCATATATAGAATGTAAAAACAGCAGTGCTAAAATTGAGCACGAAGCGACGACATCAAAAATTGGAGAAGATCAAATCTTTTACTGCTTGCAACGTGGTATTAGTGAAGAGAAAGCCATCGGACTTATTGTAAATGGATACTGTAAAGAAGTATTAAATCAATTACCAATGGAGTTTGCTGTGGAAGCACAGAAATTATTAACGATTAGCCTTGAAGGTTCAGTAGGATAAATAGAATCAGATGATTACAATTAAGAATTTACACGCAAAGATTGAAGATAAAGAAATCCTTAAAGGATTAAATCTTGAAGTTAAAGCAGGAGAAGTACACGCTATTATGGGACCAAACGGTGCTGGTAAAAGTACTTTAGCTTCTGTTTTAGCAGGTAGAGAAGATTATGAAGTAACTGATGGTTCTGTAGATTTAGATGGTGAAGATTTACTTGACCTTTCAACAGAAGAAAGAGCTTGGGAAGGACTTTTCTTAGCATTTCAATACCCAGTTGAGATTCCAGGTGTATCAAACATCAACTTCTTAAGAACTGCAATTAACGAAACTAGAGAGCATAAAGGACAAGATCCTATTTCTGCGAAAGAGTTCATGGCAATGGTTCGTGAAAAATCTGCGTTAGTTGAATTAGATTCTAAACTTGCTTCACGTTCAGTAAACGAAGGTTTCTCAGGAGGTGAGAAGAAAAGAAACGAGATTTTCCAAATGGCGATGTTGAATCCAAAGCTTTCTATTTTGGATGAAACTGACTCTGGATTGGATATCGATGCATTACGTATCGTTGCTAACGGAGTTAATAAATTGAAGAGCGAGGACAACGCTACAATAGTTATTACTCACTATCAACGATTATTAGACTATATCGTTCCTGATTTTGTTCACGTTTTATTCGATGGAAAAATCGTTAAGACTGGAGGAAAAGAACTTGCTCTAGAATTAGAGGAGAAAGGATACGATTGGATTAAAGAAGAATTAGCACAATAAGAATTTCGATGACTGAGGTTGTAAATAATAGCATCAATTTAAAATCGGACTTAAGCGCTACTGCGTTGAAAGTTTCAGATAACGACAAGCAATTGGCCTTGGACGTACTTAACAGTACTCCACTTCCTACAACACGTGTTGAAGCTTGGAAATATACTAGAGTTGCAAAACTTGGTAAAATTGATTTCACAAATAACAAAGCTGCTTTATGCGATGTTTCAAAATATTTAATTGACGATACGAAATGTACTTTCGTATTTGTTAATGGTCACTTTTCACAAGAGCTTTCTAGCCAAGAAATTCCTGCTGGAGTTTCTATGCAAGTTCTTTCTGTGAATGATTCTGTATTGAATGACTCAACAATCAACTTGAAAGGTGAAGTTTTCAATGCTATGAATGCAGCTTACTTGCATGATGGTGTTCAAATTGAGATTGCTGCAAATGCAATAGTTGAGACGCCTATTCAAGTAATTCACGTTTTAGAGGGAGATAATATCATCTCTAACTTTAAAATGACTGTAAAAGCAGGAAAGTCATCTCAAGCATCTATCGTTCAAGGTTTCTTTAGCGAATCTGGTGAGAATAACTTCTGTAATACGACTTCAGAAATCGATGTTGCTGAAAATGCAGTATTAAGAATTGACAAGATTCAGTATGAATCAGAAAAGTCATACCACATCAATACGGAACAAGTTCAACAAGACAAGAACTCAAACTTTGGTATTAACACATTCACTTTAAACGGTGGATTTGTAAGAAACAACTTACACATCGATGTTAATGGTCAGAATTGCGAGACTCACTTGAATGGAGCGTACTTATTGAAGAATAAACAACACGTTGACAATCACTCAATCGTTGACCATAAGGTTCCAAACTGTGAATCGCATGAGTTATACAAAGGTGTGATTGATGACAACTCTACGGCTGTTTTCAACGGTAAAGTATATGTTCGTCCTGAC
>CANNZV010007120.1:0-11647 GCA_947561585.1 Caprella mutica | reverse complement strand
GGTTGGTTGCATTGGGACAATTAGACCGATGTATTTTTAATCCATTCGTACTCACATAAGCAAACACCGCATCTCCCGGAACAGGGTGACAGCAGGTTGCAAAAGAATAATCTAGTTTATCGGCTGGTTCTCCATTGATATGCAATCCTGATTTTGGCGCAGTTAAATCAACTGGCTTTGCAACTACCGTTTTTTGTGGTAACTTTTCAATTTTAATAGGAATGAGTACCAATTTTCCACCTTCCACAGTGAAATTTTTCAATAATTCTGTCGGATTTAGCTTATCCTTGGAAATATCATAATATAAATCAACGTGGGATTTGTATTTCAGATGTTTTGCAAAAATTTCAATATTTACTTCTACAAAATCAGCTTTTATATTTTTGAATTTTCTTTCTAAGGTTTCTCGTCCGATTTGTCCTTCTTTTTTCTTCTGCTCTTTCATAGCAGAACGAATCTTATTTCTTGCCTTCCCAGTAGCCACCATTTTCAACCAACTCTCAGATGGTTTCTGACTTTTGTTAGTGGTAATATGCAATTGGTCACCATTCTTTAATTGGTATCCCATTGGCTCCAGCTTATTGTTAACCTTGATAGCGGTGGCATGGTAGCCTACATCAGAGTGGATATCAAAGGCAAAATCTAAAGCGGTTGCCCCTTTGGGTAAGACCCGCATGTCTCCATTAGGTGTGTAGACATACACCTCTTCGTTAAATAGATTGGTTTTAAAATCATTTAAAAAATCAATCGCATCCATCGAAGAATTGTCCAAGATTTCTCGGACATTATTCAACCAAGAGTCATAGACATTAGGCGATTTAGAGACTTTTTTGTATTTCCAGTGAGCTGCAAAACCACGCTCTGCGATATCGTCCATTCTTTCACTACGGATTTGCACTTCTACAAATCTACCTTTAGGCCCCACTACTGTAGTATGCAACGATTCATAACCATTGGCTTTTGGTACCGTCACCCAATCTTTTAATCGTTCTGGTATAGGTTGGTAAACATCTGTGATGATAGAATAAACTTGCCAGCAAATAGATTTTTCCTTAGTCGGTGGCACATCTACAATAATTCGAACTGCGAATAAATCATAAATCTCTTCAAAAGGGACTTTCTTGGTTTTGAGTTTATTCCAAATAGAATAAATAGACTTAGGGCGTCCAGTCGTCCGATAAGGAATCATGTTTTCCTTAAATTCCTTTTCTAAAGGATGAATAAATTGCTTAATGTATCGGTCCCTGCCTTTTTTGGTATCCTGTAGTTTTCTTGAAATGTCTAGATAAACGGACCGATTGGTAATTTTCATCGACAGGTCCTCAAACTCTGTCTTCATTTTGTACAAACCCAAACGGTGAGCAAGCGGACTATATATAAAACTGGTTTCCGCAGCTATCTTGACTTGCTTGTGCGGCGGCATCGCTCCCAAAGTTCGCATATTGTGTAGTCGGTCGGCCATTTTTATCAGCACTACCCGTACATCTACAACTAAGGTAGACAACACTTTCTTGAAATTTTCAGCTTGAGGACTTTCTACATCCGTGCTATCTTCGCTTTTAAAATCCAATTTGGTTAGACCATCAACAATTAATGCAACTCTTTCACCAAATTGTTCTCGAAGTTCTTGGAGGGTAATCGGGGTATCTTCTACCACATCGTGCAATAATGCGCAAATAACAGCCGTCGCTCCCAAACCTACTTCTGCCGCACAAATTCGTGCAACTTCGATGGGATGCAATACATAAGGCTCTCCTGATTTCCGACGTTGTTCCTTATGAGCATCAACTGCTAGTTCATATGCTGCCCGAATATTCACCTTATCCACTTTGTCTGTTTTGGTCTTAATTGAACGCAACAGATTGCGATAAGCTCTGGTAATCAGTCTTTTATCGGCCTCCTCTCTAGTCTCATTAAGCAAAGTTTCACTCATTATTAATCTTTAAAAAGTCAAGATAAAAGATTCTTGACGGTTAGTGGTCTATTATCTATAATCCGGGTTAGGGAGTAGGTAAAGGACACGAAAAAAATAAATTTACATATTGTCGGCATAATCAACGAACAAAACGATTCACTTCAAGAGACTTTGTTGATTATGCCGACTTTAAAAATAGGTAAATTTATTTTTGTCCCACTACTAATAAATAAGGTACTCAAAATGATAGTTTTATTTTGTTCATATTCAAGGCGCAAAAAACGGAGTTACCCCTTTGAGTAATGAGTATTTTTGTAATCCCGATAGCCTCGGAAAAGAAGGGCAAAATAAAGCTGTCAGATGGGTAGGATATATTTTTCTTACTCCCTTATACAAAACTATGAAAAAAAAGTCCCTAAAACCTGTCTATTCACTATATTTTAATTTTTTATGACAAGGGTGTTTTTTTATAAAAAAATTCCGACATGTTTTTAAAAAAGGTTTTATCTTTGCACTCGCTTTGAAAAAAGCAAAAGATTTATATTTATTTTATTGAGAAATATAGTAGTAAAATGCGGGTGTGGTGAAATTGGTAGACACGCTAGACTTAGGATCTAGTGCCGTGAGGCTTGGGGGTTCGAGTCCCTCCACCCGCACCATAAAAAGAAATCTGGCTCTAGGGTCGGATTTTTTTTTTTAGGGAATGGAAAAAACATAACCTACTCCCTTATAGATACAAAATCGGCTATTAGTTTTAAAAATAAATGTTCCTACCATGTTAGTGGTAGTTAGATGAAATTTGAAAGGGAATTTCCATTTTTAAATTTTAAATTTATTCAGATAGTCATTCCTATAATCAATCAACTTCATTACCATGCCAAATATTGTCAGAGAGAATCATGACAATTTGAATGCTACGATTACCTTAAGCATTCCTGTCGCAGATTACCAATCAGAATTTAAAGCACAATTAAACAAGTACAAAAAGACGGCCCATATGAAAGGGTTCAGAAAAGGAAAGACGCCTTTTTCTGTTATCCGTAAAATGTATGGTAAAAGTGTATTGGTAGACCTTATTAATAAGACAGTTGGAGAAGAATTAGATAAATATGTCAAAGAAGAAAAAATTGAACTTCTAGGACATCCAATTCCTACAGAAGACCAAAAGCAATATGAATTTGAGACAAAAGATTTAGAAGACTTTGAATTTAAATTTGATTTGGGTATTGCGCCAGAATTCGAAGTAACAGGATTAGACGGAACTGCTTTCAATTATTATAATACACAGATTCCAGATTCTATGGTGGAGGGTGATTTGACAAACGCCCGTAAGCAGTTAGGAACACAAGGTTCTGTAGATGATGAAATCCAGGAGGAAGACATCATAAAAGTACAAGCGGACGAATTGGACGGGGACAGAATCAAAGAAAGAGGTTTTGCAAATGAATTTTCTGTTGCTTATGATGTCATGACAGAAGCGGCTAAAGCTATATTCAAAGGCAAAAAGAAAGGAGACTTAGTCCAATTTGATATTTTCAATCTTGAAGAAGGAAAGGATGATACTTTTGTCAGAAAGTATTTCTTGGATGTAAACGAAGATGCAGATGAAACTCCAGAAATTGGCAATATGTTCCAAGCTGTTATTACAGATGTAACTCGTGTTACTCCAGCAGAATTGAACCAAGACTTTTTTGATAAATATATTGGAAAAGGCACTGTAAGTTCTGAAGAAGAAATGATGACGGAATTGAAGAATCGTACTAAAATGCACTATGACCGTCAAGCAGACTCTTTCTTATTCAGAGGTATCAAAGAACACTTGGAAGCGGAAAACAAATTAACTTTACCAGAAGAATTCCTAAAGCGTTGGATGGTTGCCAGTAATAATTTGCCAAAAGGCAAAACAGCAGATGAAGAAATTGGCAATTTGGTAGAGGGTTTAAGTTGGTCATTAATCAGAGGTAAATTAGCCAAGCGATTTGAGGTTACTGTGGACGAAACAGAAATCAAGCAAAGATTGAGAATGCAGATGGTACAGATGTTTGGTGGGCAAGACTTTGGTGACTTGATGAATGACTACGTAGACAAAATGTACCAAAATGAACAACAATATCACAGTGCTTATACACAGATATTGTCTGACAAACTTTTCAACTCTATGAAAGAAGTCGTGACCTTAAATGAAAACGACATCACCATTGAAGAATTGGAAAAATTGATTAAAGAAGAAAATGCAAAGCACCAACCACCAGCGCCAGAACCAGAACCAGAAGCAGAACCAGCAGGTATTGAAGAAGCAGAGGTAATCGAGGAATAGAGGCTCGATACTGGATGCTAGTAGGGGCAACCAAAGAGGATTTCCTCTCCAGACTTTGTAAATAAATTTTACAACTGATTGAAACTAAAACGTATTTAGTTGTTTAGATAAAGTACAATTAATTTTAATCAGTTTTTAGTGATATATTTAGTCTCAGGAACATGTGAAGAATAAGTTGTAACAAAGGTGAGTAATTATTTTTTTCTTATTCAAGATGAGCAAACACCGTTTGTGAACCGCAAAGGCGGACGGGATGCAACGTAGGCGATGCAGGGCATCGACGTCCCGATAAGTATCGGGATTTAACGCCGAAGAAGGAAAAAAGAATACTCAAACTGTTATAAGTTATTTTTTACACGTTCCTTAAGAGAAAGACAGTATATCATTATAATCTCAAACCAATAAAAATTAAATATGGATTTTCAAAAGGAATTCAAGAAGTTTGCTGTTAAAGACCAGGGTATCGGCGGGATTCACGTTGATAAATATGCGGAATTTACGGGACAAGCTTTTAAAAATAGCTTAACACCATATATTATTGAAGAACGAAGAATGAATGCAACAGTATTAGATGTATTCTCTCGTTTGATGATGGATAGAATTTTGTTTCTGGGTACAGACGTTAACTATCAAGTAGCGAATATCTTGACTGCTCAATTATTGTTTTTGGAGTCTGTAGACCCCAAAAGAGATGTGCAGTTGTTCATCAATAGCCCAGGTGGTTCTGTAATTGATGGCATGGGTATTTATGATACAATGCAATATGTTAGTCCAGATGTAGCGACTATCTGTACAGGATTGGCAGCGTCTATGGGAGCAGTATTGTTGACTGCGGGTGCAGCAGGAAAGCGTTCTGCTTTACCACATGCAAGAGTGATGATTCACCAATTATCAGGTGGTATGCGAGGTACGTTCAGTGACATGGAAATCAACTATAACTTCTCTAAGCAATTAAGAGAAGAGTTATATACCATCTTAGCCAACCACTCTGGAAGAACATTTGAAGAAATCGAAAAAGATTCTGATAGAGACAACTGGATGAAGGCGGATGCCGCTAAAGAATACGGCTTAATTGATGAAGTATTGACAAGAGGTAAAGAAAGTTAAAATGTAGGTTGAAAGGCAGAGGGGCTGAAAGGCGGAGAGGTGTAATCGCCTTTCTGCCTTTCCGCCTTTCTGCCTTTCCGCCTTTCAAAAAAGAAAATATGCGTAAAGGCAAACAAAATTTCAGGTGTTCTTTTTGTGGCAGAGATAAATCCGAAGCCTTAATTCTAATTGCGGGAATTGATGGACATATTTGTGAAGTATGTGTAGAGCAGGCAGAAGAAATCATACAAGAAGAACTGTATGGCAACAAAAAAGGAGAAAAAGGGCCCGCTAAAGAAGGAGAAGTAAAAGTAAGTTGGGAAGGTAGTGATTTGCCTAACAAACTGACACCAAAAGATATAAAAGTTCATCTCGACAAATATGTTATCGGTCAAGACGAAGCTAAAAAATTCTTATCTGTAGCAGTATACAATCATTATAAAAGATTGAGACAGCCAGCAGATGACGAAATTGAAATCGAAAAGTCTAATATTTTATTAGTCGGTCGAACAGGGACTGGAAAAACATTATTGGCAAAGACTATTGCCAAGATGTTGAAAGTGCCATTTGCGATAGTGGATGCGACAGTATTCACAGAAGCAGGATATGTAGGGGAGGATGTAGAAAGTATGTTGAGTCGTTTGTTGCAAGCTTGTGACTACAATGTAGGCGCAGCAGAAAGAGGGATTGTTTATATTGATGAAATTGATAAAATTTCTAGAAAATCCGACAATCCATCTATTACGAGAGATGTATCAGGAGAAGGCGTACAACAAGCGATGCTTAAAATGCTGGAAGGAACAGAAGTAAATGTACCACCACAAGGCGGTCGTAAGCACCCTGAACAAAAATTAGTAAAAGTTAATACCAATAATATTTTATTTATTTGTGGTGGAGCTTTCGATGGTATCGAAAAAATCATCGCTAGAAAAATGAATACCCAAGTCATCGGCTTCAATGCAGATGAAAAGGAATTGGTGGACCGAGAAAATTTATTACAATACATTTCTCATGTCGATTTAAAGTCTTATGGATTAATTCCTGAGCTAATTGGCCGCTTACCTGTTTTGACTTACTTACAGCCATTGGATTTAATGACTTTAAAGAATATTCTAACCGAGCCTAAAAACTCGCTTATCAAGCAATATGCTAGATTATTTGAGTTAGAAAATATCAAGTTGACTTTCACCGAGGAAGCATTGATGTTCATCGCAGAGACTGCTTTAGATTATGAATTAGGCGCAAGAGGTTTGCGTTCTATCTGTGAAGCGATTATGACAGATGCCATGTATGAATTGCCTTCTCAAAAAGATGTTACGGCATTTGAGGTGGATAAAATGTATGCAGAGTCGAAGTTGCGGAAGTCGAAGTTGGCGCAGTTGAAGGCAGCGTAAATAAGAAGTCAGATAGACTTTCAAGAAAACAGGCGTTACAATTAATTTTGTAAGGCCTGTTTTGGTTTAGGGAAAGGTCAAAAAATATTACTAGAAAAATTTGTCCGTTTTCGTAATTTCAAAAAAATAAACATTAGGTCAATCAGGGGGATGACCATGACCATAAGTAACTCTCCTAATATTAACTGATTCGAAGCGATTCATTTTCAATCGCTGAACAGTTACTCTTCCAATCGGTGTTAGTCCTATTATAGTTAAAAAATCTTCGCTCCAAACGAAATGGTCGTGCCACTTATCTTTCCTTGGATGAAATAAAGAAACTGTTTGCTTAGACAATTTATCAACGGAGGTAATTGCAATTCCTTTTGACAAATTGCAAGCATGACATGCTTTGGCTAAGTTATTTAATTCGTCTGTCCCTCCTAACACAGTGGGAATAATATGCTCATTTGTAAAAGTAGGCGCAAAATACATTTGCAATAATTTACAATATTCACAACAACCCTTCGCCAACTTATCTAGTGGTTCAAGTCATAAATCTTTGACAAGTTAAACCGGCGTCTTTCCGCCCGCCTGACGGCAGTCGGGCTGGTTTCCGTTATACTGCGTTATTTTTTTCTCAAATATCACGGCTATTCTCAAAAAAAAATGCCTTGCCTAACGAAAAAATACACTCAATTAAACTATCAATTACTTATGACTTGAACCACTAGTTGTCTTTGTGTAGCTTTCGGTATATATTTTTTAGGCATGTTGTCTTGCTCTCGGCTTTAATGCTAATCGTTTAGGTATTTCTTCTAAATTCGTATCCCAATGTTTAGCCAATTCTTTCATTAAGAGCAATCTTTCATAAGTCCACTGTTCCATTATTTTAACGAGTTTTTCAGATTCTTTGCGCTCCGCCTCCGATAATACTTTGCTTTCTAGCTTCGAAGCTAAAGCATCAAATTCTTTCCAAAATTCAGCTGATGGCCCTCCGTTTTTAATTTTATCAACCAATTCCCGTTCTTTCTTCTTAAAATCGGGGGATTTCCGTTTTTCAAGAATTTTCAATGCCTTCTCAATAAATCCTTCTAAATCAGGCATCTTTAATTGAGTAACATCTCTCAATAATTGTTCAATCTTATTGTTTTTATTAGAATCAATTTTAGCAGTCGCCATAATTATAATTTTTATAAAAATACAATTTTCAGGTATTTATTCAAAATAATGGTCTGTGGATACTAAAAAACATACTAAGTAACGAGTAAAAAATAACTAAAGCATTTATGGCTGTCAAATTTTAATTTATACTGCGTTAAAAATACCTGCCTTTGCCGGCAGCTACCGTGTATACACATCTTGTGACATGGTTAAGCCGGGCAATTGTTTTGTAAAATACTGATTATTAGAATCTTAGTTATTTATTGTTCTTTGCATTTAATAACTAAAATCTAAAAATAAAAGCTTAATTTCTTAATATTTGGGCTTGTAGTACAAAACAATAAGATAATTGATAAAGTGAAATGTCACTTTAAATTGTTTTCTGGCTCATTTTCTAGTCAGAAAACCCTAAAGAATACTTTTTACTATCAATTTTTCCCTGTCACGACTTATGTGTACACGGTAGCTTTGCCGGCAGGCAGGCTCGCCGATGCTAGGCATCGTCTGCGTTTTTTGCCTTGTCTAAATCAAAATTTCCCTTGCCAAAATGCACCACTTATTATTTGCTCGTTACTAAAGTTATAAACGAAGTCGAAGTTGGCGCAGTTGAAAGCGGCGTAAGAAAGAAGACAGATGTCAGACCATTCCAATAAATTGGAATTGTCAGAAGTCAGATAGATTGCTCAATCTTCCAATAAATGTAATATCCAAATTAATTATGATAGGTCGCTGAATGTAGGTTAAAATAAGTACATTCAGCGACCTATCGAAATACAAATAATCAAAAAATCTAATCGTTATCACTACAACCCCAGCTATTATCGGTATAAAAATTTATGTATATGAAATTTTAAAATTATTTCCTTTTTAAGCATTTTAAACTAGACGCTCTTTTCTTTTTTTCAATTGAAAAAAAAAGAAACAAAAAATTCTAGTTTGTTTAAATCCCTCCGGGTAAACAAACGGCCACCGCCACCTAAATAAACGTGTTCCTAGGCTGCTTCACTAACTTGTTCCGTCCAAACTTAAAACATCTGCCTTTTTCGTATATCCATAATTCCATACCGGGAATAGCTGACTACAACCCTTTCCCCATATAAAAATCAATAATTTTTAGCCGAAACAAATAATCATATCTTGCCCGCACTAAATCTAATTCAGCAGTATCTAAGTTCGTTTTAGTAGTCGTATACTCTAAAGTGTTAATAGCCCCCAATTGATGTTTTGTTTGGGCATTTTGAAAAGAAGCTTTGGCTGCTTCGAGGGCAGATTGAGTCGCTTCTAAAGCTATTTGGGCACCACTAGCATTGGCGATAGCATTTTGGATACTCGCCTTTAACTGTTGTTGTACTTGTCTTTCTCTCACCTCGGCATTAATCACTTCTAATCTAGCGCGCTCCATACCGATTTGAGTCCGATGATTATTATAAATAGGGATAGACACTCGGACACCTACACTTTGTCCCATATTGTTATCGAGTTGATTGAAAAAAGGGGCATCGGTAAAATCAGAGACATTGGAATAATTGGAATTCAAAGAGGCAGATAGTGCCACCGTAGGCAACATACCTGACTTAGCAATCGGAATCTCTAAAGCAGCGCCTTCCATCCTCAAAGCAGCTGCTTTAACAGCAGGCTGTGTATTGATAGCTTGGGCATAGACGGTCGATAGACTAAAACTATTGGGAGAAAGGCTTTCGTCAGCTAAAACCTTAGGCACTTCTATTTCCAAGGAATAATCAGGTGCTAATTCTAAATAATTTTTTAGGGTCAAATAATTGATGCTTAAAGCATTCTGAGCATTAACAAATTGCTGTTTATTTCGAGCAATTTGGGCGACTATTTCTAGTCGGTCATTTTCGGGCAATACACCAGCTTTTATTTGTCGGTCAATGTAAACCAATTGTTCTTTAATCTGTTTGACTTGCCGATTGGCTATTCGAACTTGTTCTTTAGCTAAAAGAATATCCAAATAAGCAGCGGTTATGTCTAATTGCAATTGTTGTAAGTAGTCTTCGGACTCTGCGCGAGTAGCAGCAATGTTATATTGACTCTGTTTGATAGTGTGGTCAATGCGACCGCCATTATAAACTACGGCGCTCGTTTGAATACCAAAAGAGTTAAAGCCTACTCGCTGGTTTCGAAAATCATTGGTCGTAGGGTCAATCGTTCTACCAAAATTAAAGCCTCCATCTAAGTTTCCATTAATACTTGGTAATCGAGCGTATCGAGCTGTTTTTTTATCTAGTTCTGCTTGACGGATGGCGATTTCCGCTTGTTTTAGATTGAGGTTGTTTACTCTGGCATGTTCGATACAGTCGGCTAAAGACCAAGTTTTTTGGGCGGATAGGTTTATCGTTAAAAGGGCTGTTCCGAGAAGGATTAGTAGGGTTTGTTTCATTTTTATTGGTTTTTATATTGAGTTAAAAGGTTCAAAATCCATAAGAAATAGGGAAAAAATAAATTTTATCTCGTCAAAAAAAGGTTTATATTTGTATAACTAACGTTATCTATCAAACTAGAGAAAATGACACAAACTAAACTCAATCCACTACAATTAGAACTATTAAAAATATACGCTATGAATCCTAGTGAAGAGGATTTATTAGCTATCAAAACTATGCTTGGTCGTTATTTTGCACAAAAATTACGTAAACAAATTGATAAAGCTGTTCAAGAAAAAGGAATTACAAATGAAGATTTAGACAACTGGATTAATGAATAATCAGCAACTAAAAATAGTATTAGATACCAATGTTTTTTTAGTGTCTTTGGCTTCGAATCATAAATATAGTTGGGTTTATGATGCACTACTTGACGGAAAATTTGACCTGTGTGTCTCTAATGAAATATTACTGGAATACACTGAAATTATAGCAAGTCGATATAGCCTTGAACAAACACTTCCCATCTTAGAAGGGCTTACTCTCCTCCCCAATATTCACCTTATCAACCCTCATTATAATTGGTTACTACTCAAAGACGAAGATGATAATAAATTTGTCGATTGCGCAATTGCAGCAAGCGCTGACTTCATCGTCTCTAATGATAAGGATTTCCAATTACTAAAAAATATTTCCTTCCCTCCTATAAGTTTACTAAGCTATAATGAATTTGAGGCTACTTACAAAACTGCTTTCACCTCATCAATTTAGATTTTTTCACTCAACAGTTCTATCTTTTCTTCTACGGGGAAATATTCTAGTTTCTCTAAAATCACCGTTTTCTCTTCTTCTCCTTGCTTTACCGTCATCGTCAATTCCTCCAATCCTTTAAAGCTAAAATCGCAGTATTTGTCCGCCGTATCCATCAACTCTCCATTAAGGCTGATAATTTTAGTATTTGGTTTCAAACCTGCTTTATCTGCTGAAAAGTCTTTATAGATAGATTTAATCAGTAAAGCATTGGCGGTATCATCAAACCGAGCGCCAAAGCCAAAACCTTTCCGTCCAAAATACTGCTTAGCATACGGTTCTAGAATTAAGTTTTTATCTTTCCAGCTAATAGTCGTTTTATAGTTCCTTAGAAAGCCTAGCCCCAATAAGCCCATTGGTGTCCCACTAGCAGAAATCGAAAAATGCGGTAAAGTGATGTCTCCAATTTGAAAGTTTTCCACTTCCTGAATCATTGCTTTAGATTTATCTTCACCATCTAAGCCAACGCTTGCATTTCCTATCATCTCTACCCTTCTACCCTTCATTTTTTCAACCTTATTAATATTCGTACTAGCATAATTATTGCTTCCTAAATCAACTGTAAATCGAGCTTTTATTGAATCTGCTCCTAATTTTG
>CANNZV010007119.1:0-11665 GCA_947561585.1 Caprella mutica | reverse complement strand
GCAAGAAGTGAATTTTAATAATTCAGAATTAGGCTGTGAATTTAATTTTGAATTAGATGTCACCTGTGAACCAACGATATTTGTTGACAAGACAATTTATGTTGGAAATACGGATTCTATTTGCTTCCCCTCCTTTTTAATGAAGGATGACATTTCAACAATTGCAAACGTATGTGATGGAGAATATTCTAATGTTGCTTTCCAAGTCAATCCAATAAATCAATGTTTAATCTATGAAGGGGTATCAGAGGGACTAGATACTATTTGCATATCAGTTTGTGATATAAATGAAAATTGTGAATTGGTCGTTATAACGGTTACAGTCATTGATGAGATGATAGTGGATACCATGATAGTAGATACGATGATAGTGGATACCATGATAGTAGATACCATGATTGTAGATACCATGATTGTAGATACCATGATAGTAGATACCATGATTGTAGATACCATGATAGTAGATACCATGATAGTGGATACCATGATTGTAGATACCATGATAGTGGATACCATGATTGTAGATACCATGATTGTAGATACAACGATTATGGACAACATAATCAAGGATACCATTTTGGTAAACGAAACAGATACTTTATGCTTTACAGAAATAAGCGTGGAAGAAACACTAAGCATTAAGAATATTTGCGAAACAGGTTCCTCTGAATCTGCCCTGTTTACTATTGATACCACAAATAATTGCTTGTATTATACTGGATTAGAAATAGGTATAGACACTGCATGTATAGAAATCTGTGATAATTTGGGAACTTGTACAACCACTACCGTAGTGATTGTGGTAGAAGAAGTGCCTATTTCGACTTTACCACCAATTGCTTTGGATGATGTAGATACCTTAGTTAGTGGAGGAACGAAAATATTGAATGTACTGGGTAACGATACGACTAATTCTACATTGATTACAGTTACCATAATTGAGAATGGAAATCTAGGTTTGGCTACGGTAAATCCAGATAAGACGATTACTTATACCTCAAATGAAGATAATTGTGATGCTACAGATTCTTTTATTTATGAATTGTGTAATCCTGTTGGATGTGATACAGCTACAGTTACCCTTTATATTGAGTGTAAAACACTAATATTTTATAATGGTTTTTCTCCAAATGGAGATGGCATCAATGAAACCTTTGTAATTGAAGGTATAGAAGATTTTCCTAATAATGACCTGAAAATATTTAACCGTTGGGGAACATTGGTTTTTGAACAACAAGGTTATAAAGGCCAATGGAGTGGTACATGGAATGATGAATTGCTACCTAATGGAACTTATTTTTATATATTGAATGATGGGGAAGGAAAACAGTACAGTGGATATTTGCAGATTCGGAGGTAGAATTTTAGTGAAAGATACGCTTGAAATATTGATAGCCAATTAGTCAAGGGACTTAACAGAAAACAAACTTTTTTATAAGAAGTCAGACCTGATTCGTTTTCGATGTCTGACTTCTGTATTCTATTGAATTAGCATTGCCAGATTTGGGTTTATTTTAAAAATTAAAAAGTACTATCAGCTCACTTACTACTTGGTGTTGATAGTACTTTTACATTTGAAAAATAAAAAATTATCATCCAAGATTATGTCGCACGCTTACCAGAAAGGAGAATTTCCATTTTTTTTTCTTCAAATTTTCTTTTTTTTAATATAATTCACTTTTCTTTATTAAGCTTTTATCAAAAAATATTATTGCATTTTTAAAACGGGTGTTGATACATGCTGTGTTTAATGTATTTTTTGAGAATTATAAGTATTCGATGTATTGATAGATGTATGCGTCAGTACTGTAAAACCATAGAGGATAAATATATAATATACTGATAATCAGTATTAATTTTCTTTTTAATTCAAAGATTATATTTACATTTTATATATTTACTACTTTTTGAAAGGAGAGAGTATTGCTTAGACAATCTCGCTTAAAAATCATTCGAAGAACTTTAACCAATTTTTTTTAAATATTAAAAGTAGTTATGAAGCAAAATTTTACAAAAATCATTTTATTATTTACCATTTGTCTATTGAGTGCTTCTGTGTATGGGCAACGTTTATACAACGTCTCAGTGGATGGCGTAGATAGTACTTTTTTATCTGTTAGTAGTGCTTTTCCTGGGCCATGTACAGAAAATTTGTCTGGCGAAATGGTAGCAGGTGCACCAGCAAATGGTTGTGATTCAATCACGAATCCAGCGGATATAGCTGGCAAAATTGCAGTATTGGACAGAGGAGAATGTAATTTTACTGTAAAAGTAAGAAATGCACAAGCTGCGGGTGCTTTAGCAGTTATCGTTTGTAACAATCGTCCAGAAAGTGCAGACGGTGGAGGTATTTTTATTATGCAAGGAGAGGATATTGATGATTTGAATACATTTGCTATCATGCTAAGCCAAGAAAGTTGTGCTGAATTTAAAGCCAGTCTTCCAGCAAATGTGAATATTGATGTTACTGGTTTTGATGTAACACCTGCTGATAAAGTATTATGGGTAATGAAACTGGTCAAGGAGATTTTAATGGTGGCTTAAATGGCTGGTCTGCTGTAACAATAGAATGTAACGGTGCACCATCTGAAGCAGCTACTTGGAAGTATGAAGCGGATGGTATTTCTGAAGGTGGATTAGGTGATGGTATCACTGCTGGACCATCTTTTTGTAATGGTGCAATGGGATTCAACTCTGATTTCTTAGATAACGGTGGAAATGTGGAGACGGACGAAAATGGTGCAGTTATCTCTCTCGACCAAGGAAGTGGCACTTGTCCTGCTAATCAATTGGGAGAATTGATTTCTCCGATTATTGATATCAGTGGTTCAGATGTTGCAGGAGTAAGTGTAGAGTTCTACCAAGCGGCTAGACAATTTCAAAGTGTATTTAGAATAGAATATAGTATTGATGGCGGAGAAAACTATCTATTCGCTGCGGATATTAATGAAGAAGTGGCGACAAATGAAATTTCTAACCAACCTAAACAGTCGATTCCTTTACCAGGTGCTGCTGGTTCTTCTCAATTGAGAGTGAAGTTTACGATGCTTGGCAACTATTATTACTGGATGATTGATGATGTAAAATAGTAGAAAGAGAAGCCAATAACCTTAGAGTAAACGAAAACTTCTTCGCCACAGCTCCAAATGTAAAAGTACCTAAAAGTCAAGTGGATGCAATTCACTTTTTAGCAGATATTCAAAATATAGGTGCTTCTACTCAGGCCAATACAAGCTTGAACATGACCGTTACGAATGATGAAACTGGAGAAACGGTGTATAATGAAGATTTAGCATATGGTGATATTACTGCGGATTCTATTGCAGAAAATAAGTTATTTGAATCAACTTTTACACCAACAGATGTAGTGGCTAATTATACAGGTGTTTATACGGTATCTTCAAGTACTGGTGATGATGTTGACCCCTCTGATAACTCAAGAACGATTAAGTTTTCTGTAACAGAAAATGAATTTGCGAATGAAGACGGCACCAACTTAGGAAATATCCAAATCACGGACCCCTCTCAGATTCCAACATGGTCTTTGGGTAATTATTTCTATTTACCTAAAGGAAATGGTTGGAAAGTATCTAAATTTGGTATAGGTATAGGTAATGCAGAAGACGTAGGTGGTTTGGAAGTGGGTGTTAGAATGTTCAAATGGACAGATATTGATGCAGATAGTGATGATAGTGGTTTCCCCGAAGCTGCACCAAACGAAAGAGAATTTATCGGTTTTGCAGATTATGAAATTCTTGGGAATGAATTGCCAGACGATGTCAACGAAGTAACTGAAATATTCAACCAAGACGGTGATGAGTCACCAATTTTATTGGAAGACAATGGACACTATATTGTAATGATGACAATGGACGCAGAGGTTGGCGTTTCAGCATCTGATGCTCTTTATAATAATTACTTAGCGATGAATTTGGCTTCTACTCAGGCAGGTGCACCAAGATATTGGTCTTTCTTTGGAGGAAGTTCTGATATTTTTGAAACGGTTTATGATGCAGGTACTAGTTTTACGCCCTTGGTAAGAATGTTTATTGAGCCAGAAGATGCTTCTGCTGTAGTAGAATTATCTGCGGATAACTTAGTGACTGTTGGACCAAATCCTGCTAAAGAATTTGTAAATATCGGTATGGAATTCACTAAATCTTTTGATGAGGTAAATATCATGATTACTGATGCAACGGGTAGAGTGGTGTTGATGAACGATATTCAAAATATTCAGAACCACCAAATGCGGGTAGATGTTTCTAATCTTGCAGCTGGCGTATTCTTAGTGAATATTAATACACCTGATGGTGTAAGAACAGAGAAGTTTATTAAAGTTGATTAATCAAGTCAATATAGCTCTAGTAGCATTTTAAACTTAATAAAAAAAGGTTCGGTAGCAATGTGCTATCGAACCTTTTTTCATTGGATGCTCCAGCATCAAGTATCCAGTCAGAATCCAGTATCCAGAATCAAAGCGGTATATGTAAAACGCCTAAAGTTTAGTAACGAGCAAATAATAAGTGGTGCATTTTGGCAAGGGAAATTTTGATTTAGACAAGGCAAAAAACGCAGACGATGCCTAGCATCGGCGAGTATTTTTAACGCAGTATAAATTAAAATTTGACAGCCATAAATGCTTTAGTTATTTTTTACTCGTTACTTAGCTAAGTCATCGCCAACAACTCCTTAGCATTCTCTATAGCTGAATCAGAAGGTGGATTAGTACTCAACATCGTAGCGATTGCTTTAACTCTCTCCCCTTTGTCTAAAGCTCTTACTTGGGTCTTAGTACGTTGTCCTTCTACTCGTTTATATACAAAATAATGCGCATCAGCTTTGGATGCTACTTGTGGAGAATGCGTAATTACCACTACTTGATGCTCATTACTTAGCGTTCTCAATATTTTGCCCATTTTCAATGCTACATCACCAGATACTCCAGCATCAATTTCATCAAAAATAAGGGTTGGTAAAGGAATAGCACTTGCTACTAATGATTTGATGCATAGGGTCAAACGAGACGATTCACCACCCGAAGCGACTTGTTTAATAGACAAAAATCGGCTGCCTTTATTTGGAGCGAATAAGAATTCTACAATATCAGCACCAGTGGAAAGAAGCTCATCAGAGGGGGTAATGGCAACCTGCAAGCGAGCATGTTCCATGGACAACTGTGCCAACTGGCCATGAACAAGTTTCAAGAAACCATCCACTACTGATTTTCGACGTTTGGTCAAATTAGTGGCGATTTTTCTCAACTTAAGTTCTGCTTTAGTTATCTTATTTTCTAAATCAATAATTTCATTGGACAAGTCACCAAAAGTAGTTAATTGCTGAGTGATATCTGCTTGAATTTCTAACAAACCTTGGATAGTATTAACTCCATGTTTCTTTTGCAAACGATAGATTAAATCAAGTCTTCTTTGAACTTCGTCAGTGCGTTCAGGATTATGTTCAGTATCTTCAGCTATTTGCTCAAATTCATTGGACAATTCCCCTAATTCTAGAATGAGTCCATCATATTTTTCTATCAATGGAGTCAAACCAGCATGATATTTACTAACTTGATTTAGAGAAAGTCCTAAGGTTTCTAATTGACTTAGTATAGATTGATCACTTTCAGAAAGATGCATAAAGGCACCAGCCAACTTGGATTTTATTTCTTCTGCATTGCTCAGCTTAGAGAGTTCTTTTTCTAAAGATTCCTGTTCGTTTTCCGCTAATTCTGCTGCATTAAATTCTTCTAACTGAAAATTCAAAAAATCTGTTTCTTTGGCTGAAGTTTCATTTTGATGAATAAGTTTTTTTAACCGCCTTTGGTTGGTTTGATAGGATTTGAATACTCCTTCGTAGTTCTCTAAAATATCCCCATTATCTGCAAGGGCATCGACCATTCTTAATTGAAAAGATACGTCGTTAATATCTTGGGTATCAAACTGTTGGTGCAAATCAATCAAACTTCCGCTCAATTGTTGCAAGAGTTTCAAATTGACAGGCGTATCATTAACAAAAGCCCTGGTTTTTCCAGAAGGCGTAATTTCTCTTCTTACAACTGTTTCGTCTTCATAATCAATATCATTGGCTTCAAAAAAAGCTTTTAAACCATGGTACCTACCGACTTCAAAATTGGCTTCAATAACGCATTTTTTGTCTTCGTCATACAATGCCTTGGTATCAGCTCTCTTGCCCATAATCAGCCCTAAAGCGCCTAGTAGGATGGACTTTCCTGCCCCTGTTTCTCCCGTAATAATGGTTAAGCCTTTCGAAAATTGGATTTCTAATGATTCGATTATGGCGTAGTTCTTAATTTGGAGCGTTTTAATCATTTGTGTTAATAGTCTGATGTTATATCAAAGTCGTGCAAAATATTCTTGTATTGCTTAGTAGCACACTGCATCCAACAATTTAAGGCAATAATACTACGAAATTCTATATTTTACAATTATTTGTTTAGAAATTGAAAATTTAAAATTTTCTATTTATTCTTTTTGGTATTGCATAAATTTGTTACCTTTGGTATAGACAGTCTTTTAGTAAATCATCTAGAAGGGTCAATAAAATGCAAATTTTTAGCGTATCTTTCCATTTGAAACTAGGATTTAGTTCTAATAATTCTTAATCCAATGCCGTCCTTAAGGACAGGTGAGATATATTCAAAAATGGATTTTGGAAGAACCTAATAATCTCTCTTCCTATAGTTAGAATCAATCACTTATAGTATTTAGAATTTCTCGACCTGAAAATCAAGATATCAAATGTTCGACTTACTATTAAAAATTACCTCATTAAAAACCAATAAAATTGCCCTTTGGTTAGGTCTTTTGACCCTTTGTATGCAATGTACTAGCAATAGTCCTACTAAATCGGCCTCGAGTGCTACTATTGCACTTCAGTCGTTTCCTATCAGCCTAAAAAAGTTTCCTAAAAAGAAGAGAACAGGCAAGTCCAAGTCTGCAAAAAAATTAGCATTCACTTATAATAAAACCAATCTTTCCACATTTTCACTACCGCATATTAGTCAGCAATTGACAGTAGCACTTGAACATCAATTGTCCTTATTAAAACTACGAAAACAAAATTTTTTGCAGAATTTTGACAACCTTTCCCTGACGCTAACAGATTTAGAGACAACTATTGAGTTGCTTTTATTATGGCAACATACCTTTCCTCAAGGTATGGAAGAACACCTCAATGCCTATCAATTGATGGGAGAAGATGGTAAAGGAAACGTAAAATTTACAGGATATTTCACCCCAGAATTAAAAGTGAGCAAAGAGAAGAAAGGAAGGTATAAGCATCCGGTTTATGCTTACCCAAGTGATTGGCAGGGCATACTGCCTACTCGCCAAGAAATTGATGGGGATAATGCTTTAGGTGGATTAGGTTTAGAAATTGCTTACACTCAGCGTTTGGAAGATATTTATTATATGCAGTTGCAAGGGTCAGGATTGGTTAGTTATCAAAATGGTAAAAAAGCCTATTTGGGTTATGCAGGCTCCAATAAACATAACTATAGTAGCATCGGAAAATATATCAAAAACAACGAATCTATCCGATTGAAAAATATATCAATGGGCGGAATCAAAAATTATTTAAAGCATAACCCTAATAAGATTGAATCGGTGTTGTTTACAAATCCCTCCTATGTCTTTTTTGAGGAATCTGACAAGCAGCCCATTGGCGCAGGTCATGTTCCATTGACTGCGGATTATTCAATTGCTGTAGATACTCGACATTTGCCTTTGGGAAGTTGTCTGTTAGCCGCTTTGCCTGTCATTGATAAAGATGGCTACTTTTCTCACCATGAATACAGATTTGTAGTCGCCCAAGATGTGGGTGGGGCCATTCGTGGCAATGGCCATGTAGATGTTTACTGTGGAATAGGGGAAGAAGGGCAACGAAAAGCCTCTGCGTTGCATCATTATGGTCAATTATGGCTTTTATTACCAAAACCTTCTGATGAAGTGGGGCCAGTATTTTCAAAGGGACACGAAAAAAATAAATTTACCTATTGTCGGCATAATCAACGAACAAAACGGTTCACTTCAAGAGACTTTGTTGATTAAGCCGACTTTAAAAATAGGTAAATTTATTTTTGTCCCACTACAAAGGGTGCTTGGGTTGAAAAATAGTTGGTTCAAATGAGGAAAAAATAAAAAACGATTTTGTTTGTTCCATGCAACTCATAGAAAATTAAAATGTCATTAAAGTTGAAATTACCCAATTACATTTTAAATCACCCGACTAAATTTTTTATTATGAAAGCATCTGAATGGAGTGACTTAGTCTTTGACTTAATTAATCGTTAACAAGGATGTACGATATGCAAAAATAATAACTATAAACAACCAACTACCAAAGTCTTTAGATAACCAAAGATTTAATTATCTATAATACATCCCAAAAAATCAGAATCAAGTGTATCTTTATGCTTGATTCTTTTTTTGCCACAACTCCAACCCTTTTGAAAGGACTATTAGAAAAATTCGTTAACCTGATTCTTTTTGGGAATTTCTGGATTGCAATTTGTGCTGTATGCATGACTTGGCAAACAGAATTATTGCTTTTTAATCAATTAGCGATTAATACGCTTACCTATTTTGTTTTTTTTGCTACTTTATTCTTGTATGCCATTCATCGGATTGTTGGATTGGTCAAAGTTCAGGCCTTTATAGAAAAATACCGCTATACTATTATTTATAAATTCCGTAATCATATTAAAGTCTATGCTTTTTTAGGTGGAGTAGGGGCTATCGGATGTTTCTTTTATTTGTCTTTTGCAAATCAGTTATTATTGGTAATCCCAGCTATATTATCCTTAGGCTATGTGTTGCCCTTTGCTAAAGGAGCAAAACGACTTAGGGATTTTGATTATATAAAAATATTTTTAATAGCAATTGTATGGGGGGTGATTACGGTTTTGATGCCGATTTTTGAGCATACAAATGATTTAACATGGACTCATTTTTTAATTTTAGCAGAGCGCATGTTTTTTGTTTTTGCGATAACATTGCCCTTTGATATTAGAGATTTAAAAATTGATGCGCATATTGATGTCAGGACAATACCGAGTATGATAGGAATTGAGCAAACAAAGAAGTTAGCATTGCTATGTCTTACTTTAGTCATTTTCTGTGCAGGGATGAATTGCTATCTAGGCATTTATCAGATAGTACATTTGATGGCAATTATTATTTCTTGCATTTCCACCTTACTGTTGATTAATTATAGTGGGACAACTGATGCGGATTATTTTTTTACAGGGCTAATGGATGGGACGATGATTTTGCAATTTTTACTAGTTTTACTTTCCTATTATTTTTTCTAAATACGTTTCATAACGTTTGGCTACTTTTTCTAAATTTTTCAAACCATCTAAACCCTTTGCTTCAATGCAGAATGAAGCGACAACATGACCATAAGCCATTGACTGAGTAATGTTTTTTGTCTCTAAATATTTGATTAAAAATCCTGTAGCAAAAGTATCACCAGCACCAGTCGGGTCTAGCACTTTGGTTTGGTAAACAGGAAAGTCTGCTTGTTGATTTTTGTAATATACAGTGGCAGGATTGTTCCCCCTAGTCAAGACAACTATATTTGTTTGGTTGATAATTGAGGGAAACAGATGTTCATAGCCAGCTATATCCTCATCACTTAAAATCAGAATATCAATACCTTTAAGTAAATCCCAATCCATTACTTTAGGACTTACTTCTCTTGTTACTTCATCCCATTGTCGCATCCAGCCTTGTGGTGTTGCAGCAATAATAGTCTCTGGATGGAATGCCTTTATTAATGCAAAATCTACTTCATCGGCTATCGGCGCTAAATGAACTAATGGGATGTTTGTTAAGCTAGAAGGTAAATCTCTGGAATGAATGGTATCTGCTCGCTCAAAAAGGTATTGAGTACGGTGAGTAGGGTGATATACATTTTTAAAGATGGTTGTCTTTGCCGCCTTTTTGGCATGAACAGAAATCGGTTGGAAAGTTGAGTGAAACTGAAAATTATCTCCAAAGCTGGTTAGAATACCAGTTTTTTCGCCCAATAGATGAGCGGTAACACTACAATAGGAAGCGGAGCCACCAAGTGCAAAGCCATCTTTTACAACATCTTGGCAGACATGGCCAATACATAGATAGTCAATAGGCATTTTGTCATTATTAACTTTACCATTCAACATTATGTGATATTGGTCATCAGTCAGTTGTTCAAATAAGCTTTGAACCAATGACCAATGACCAATAACTATTGACTAATAATAATAATCTAGTCCCAAGTGAGTTATTAAATCCTCACCCTTCATATGACGAAGTGTATTATTAATTTTCATTAATTGCTTGAATAAATCGTGCTGTGGCGGTAAACCTTCCTTCGTCTGTGGCGACTTGAAGAAGAAACCTAGGTATTCTTGAATACCACCATTAACTTCAGAACGACTGGCTAAATCTAATAATAAAGCTAAATCTAACACGATTGGTGCTGCTAAAATAGAATCTCTACATAAGAAATCTACTTTAATTTGCATTTTGTATCCCAACCAACCAGAAATATCAATATTATCCCAGCCTTCCTTATTATCACCACGAGGTGGGTAATAGTTAATTCTTACCTTATGGTAAATATTTCCGTATAATTCAGGATTTAATTCAGGTTGTAAGATATGCTCGATTACGCCCAATTTAGAAACCTCTTTAGTTTTGAAGTTATCAGGGTCATCTAATACTGCACCATCTCTGTTTCCTAAGATATTGGTAGAGAACCATCCATCAACACCCAAAGAACGTGCTTTGAAACCTGGGGTTAAGATAGTCTTCATCAATGTTTGACCAGTCTTGAAATCTTTGCCACCAATTGGTACGCCATTCTTCTTTGCTAAATCTACTAATGCAGGAATATCTGCTGATAAATTCGGTGCGCCATTGGCATACGGTACGCCCATTTTGATAGCTGCATATGCATAAATCATACTTGGCGGAATATTCTCATCATTATTTCTTAAGCCTTTTTCCAAAGCCTTAATATTTTGGTGACAAGCAGCTTCTTCCATGTAAATTTCAGTAGAACCACACCAGACCATTACTAAACGGTCACAGCCATTCTCTTTCTTGAATTTTTTCATATCATCCATCAAGGCTTTGGCCAAATCCATTTTGGTCTTGCCTTTCTTGATATGCTTGCCATCTAATCTTTTGACGTAGTTTTTGTCAAAAACAGCCTTCATCGGCTTGATAGCTTTTAATTCATCTTTGATTTGGTCTAAAAGACGCTTGTCTAATACCTCTGCTTTAACAGAAGCCTTATAAACATTGTCTTTGTAGACATCCCATCCTCCAAAAACCATATCATCTAATGAGGATAAAGAAACAAATTCTTTGATTTTAGGATAACGTTTTTCCGTTCTTTTACCGAGTCTGATTCTACCCATTTGGGTATAAGAACCAAAAGGCTGTGCTAATCCTTTTCTAACAGCGATAACACCAGCAATAAAAGTTGTTGCTACGGCTCCCATACCAGGTGTTAAAACGCCTAATTTACCTTTAGCGGGTTTAATTTTAGTCTTCTCTGCCATTCTTGTTTAATTTTTTTTATAAAGTGGAATAATAGGCGGGAAATGTAAAATGAATTTCCCTGAATAGGTCAATACGAATTTTTATTGAAC
>CANNZV010007118.1:0-11691 GCA_947561585.1 Caprella mutica | reverse complement strand
AATAGGAGGGTAAAATAAAACCTTTAGACTGAAAGGAGTCGTACAAAAAGCCACAAGTACAGATTCAAGTAGTTCCTTCAGTATTGCTTCAGTTACCCATCCATCAATTATTATATTGTGTAATCTGATTGTGAAATATGTACCTCATCTCTTCATAAAGTGTTTTTCTATCAGCAAGAGCTCTATTAATGTCGTGTTCTATGATGTATTTTTTCAGAAAAATTGTTCAACACTCACAATAGAGAATTTAGATTAAATCTGGTAAAAGCGATTAGGTTAATTTGGTTGGTGTCTTTCTGAACTTGATGAATTGAACGAAGTATTTCCCGTACCTTTGTGAATTGGTATCGTATCAAAGCCTTGTCTATCAAAAGACAACTAAATTTTGTGGTTTTTCGAAACCCTCTTAATTTGATAAAAATTGGAATGCTCTGTAGGTACCTATGGATTTACACTCAAATTTTTTTCATGTTGAACGCCATATCACAACGTGCGTCCTTTGAACAGCAATTTCTGTGATACTCTCATTTAGGTACCAATATGATATTTTCTCTTATTCCATCATGACGTAATAGAATCAATTATGTGTCTAACATGACGCAATAGAACTGATCTACCTTTTCACATTTTGTTTATCTTGACGCAAATAAATTAAACTGATTATCTATTTCACGTTTTGCTCAATTTTCTATTATGAACTCTTTTCAATCAAATAAGAGGGTAAAATAAAACCTTTAGACTGAAAGGAGTCGTACAAAAGCCACAAGTACAGATTCAAGTAGTTCCTTCAGTATTGCTTCAGTTACCCATCCATCAATTATTATATTGTGTAATCTGATTGTGAAATATGTACCTCATCTCTTCATAAAGTGTTTTTCTATCAGCAAGAGCTCTATTAATGTCGTGTTCTATAATGTATTTTTCCAGAAAAATTGTTCAACACTCACAATAGAGAATTTAGATTAAATCTGGTAAAAGCGATTAGGTTAATTTGGTTGTTGTCTTTCTGAACTTGATGAAATTGAACGAAGTATTTCCCGTACCTTTGTGAATTGGTATCGTATCAAAGCCTTGTCTATCAAAAGACAACTAAATTTTGTGGTTTTTCGAAACCCTCTTAATTTGATAAAAATTGGAATGCTCTGTAGGTACCTATGGATTTACACTCAAATTTTTTTCATGTTGAACGCCATATCACAACGTGCGTCCTTTGAACAGCAATTTCTGTGATACTCTCATTTAGGTACCAATATGATATTTTCTCTTATTCCATCATGACGTAATAGAATCAATTATGTGTCTAACATGACGCAATAGAACTGATCTACCTTTTCACATTTTGTTTATCTTGACGCAAATAAATTGAACTGATTATCTATTTCACGTTTTGCTCAATTTTCTATTATGAACTCTTTTCAATCAAATAGGAGGGTAAAATAAAACCTTTAGACTGAAAGGAGTCGTACAAAAGCCACAAGTACAGATTCAAGTAGTTCCTTCAGTATTGCTTCAGTTACCCATCCATCAATTATTATATTGTGTAATCTGATTGTGAAATATGTACCTCATCTCTTCATAAAGTGTTTTTCTATCAGCAAGAGCTCTATTAATGTCGTGTTCTATGATGTATTTTTTCAGAAAAATTGTTCAACACTCACAATAGAGAATTTAGATTAAATCTGGTAAAAGCGATTAGGTTAATTTGGTTGGTGTCTTTCTGAACTTGATGAAATTGAACGAAGTATTTCCCGTACCTTTGTGAATTGGTATCGTATCAAAGCCTTGTCTATCAAAAGACAACTAAATTTTGTGGTTTTTCGAAACCCTCTTAATTTGATAAAAATTGGAATGCTCTGTAGGTACCTATGGATTTATACTCAAATTTTTTTCATGTTGAACGCCATATCACAACGTGCGTCCTTTGAACAGCAATTTCTGTGATACTCTCATTTAGGTACCAATATGATATTTTCTCTTATTCCATCATGACGTAATAGAATCAATTATGTGTCTAACATGACGCAATAGAACTGATCTACCTTTTTACATTTTGTTTATCTTGACGTAAATAAATTAAACTGATTATCTATTTCACGTTTTGCTCAATTTTCTATTATGAACTCTTTTCAATCAAATAGGAGGGTAAAATAAAACCTTTAGACTGAAAGGAGTCGTACAAAAGCCACAAGTACAGATTCAAGTAGTTCCTTCAGTATTGCTTCAGTTACCCATCCATCAATTATTATATTGTGTAATCTGATTGTGAAATATGTACCTCATCTCTTCATAAAGTGTTTTTCTATCAGCAAGAGCTCTATTAATGTCGTGTTCTATGATGTATTTTTTCAGAAAAATTGTTCAACACTCACAATAGAGAATTTAGATTAAATCTGGTAAAAGCGATTAGGTTAATTTGGTTGGTGTCTTTCTGAACTTGATGAATTGAACGAAGTATTTCCCGTACCTTTGTGAATTGGTATCGTATCAAAGCCTTGTCTATCAAAAGACAACTAAATTTTGTGGTTTTTCGAAACCCTCTTAATTTGATAAAAATTGGAATGCTCTGTAGGTACCTATGGATTTACACTCAAATTTTTTTCATGTTGAACGCCATATCACAACGTGCGTCCTTTGAACAGCAATTTCTGTGATACTCTCATTTAGGTACCAATATGATATTTTCTCTTATTCCATCATGACGTAATAGAATCAATTATGTGTCTAACATGACGCAATAGAACTGATCTACCTTTTCACATTTTGTTTATCTTGACGCAAATAAATTAAACTGATTATCTATTTCACGTTTTGCTCAATTTTCTATTATGAACTCTTTTCAATCAAATAGGAGGGTAAAATAAAACCTTTAGACTGAAAGGAGTCGTACAAAAGCCACAAGTACAGATTCAAGTAGTTCCTTCAGTATTGCTTCAGTTACCCATCCATCAATTATTATATTGTGTAATCTGATTGTGAAATATGTACCTCATCTCTTCATAAAGTGTTTTTCTATCAGCAAGAGCTCTATTAATGTCGTGTTCTATGATGTATTTTTTCAGAAAAATTGTTCAACACTCACAATAGAGAATTTAGATTAAATCTGGTAAAAGCGATTAGGTTAATTTGGTTGGTGTCTTTCTGAACTTGATGAAACTGAACGAAGTATTTCCCGTACCTTTGTGAATTGGTATCGTATCAAAGCCTTGTCTATCAAAAGACAACTAAATTTTGTGGTTTTTCGAAACCCTCTTAATTTGATAAAAATTGGAATGCTCTGTAGGTACCTATGGATTTATACTCAAATTTTTTTCATGTTGAACGCCATATCACAACGTGCGTCCTTTGAACAGCAATTTCTGTGATACTCTCATTTAGGTACCAATATGATATTTTCTCTTATTCCATCATGACGTAATAGAATCAATTATGTGTCTAACATGACGCAATAGAACTGATCTACCTTTTTACATTTTGTTTATCTTGACGTAAATAAATTAAACTGATTATCTATTTCACGTTTTGCTCAATTTTCTATTATGAACTCTTTTCAATCAAATAGGAGGGTAAAATAAAACCTTTAGACTGAAAGGAGTCGTACAAAAGCCACAAGTACAGATTCAAGTAGTTCCTTCAGTATTGCTTCAGTTACCCATCCATCAATTATTATATTGTGTAATCTGATTGTGAAATATGTACCTCATCTCTTCATAAAGTGTTTTTCTATCAGCAAGAGCTCTATTAATGTCGTGTTCTATGATGTATTTTTTCAGAAAAATTGTTCAACACTCACAATAGAGAATTTAGATTAAATCTGGTAAAAGCGATTAGGTTAATTTGGTTGGTGTCTTTCTGAACTTGATGAATTGAACGAAGTATTTCCCGTACCTTTGTGAATTGGTATCGTATCAAAGCCTTGTCTATCAAAAGACAACTAAATTTTGTGGTTTTTCGAAACCCTCTTAATTTGATAAAAATTGGAATGCTCTGTAGGTACCTATGGATTTACACTCAAATTTTTTTCATGTTGAACGCCATATCACAACGTGCGTCCTTTGAACAGCAATTTCTGTGATACTCTCATTTAGGTACCAATATGATATTTTCTCTTATTCCATCATGACGTAATAGAATCAATTATGTGTCTAACATGACGCAATAGAACTGATCTACCTTTTCACATTTTGTTTATCTTGACGCAAATAAATTAAACTGATTATCTATTTCACGTTTTGCTCAATTTTCTATTATGAACTCTTTTCAATCAAATAAGAGGGTAAAATAAAACCTTTAGACTGAAAGGAGTCGTACAAAAGCCACAAGTACAGATTCAAGTAGTTCCTTCAGTATTGCTTCAGTTACCCATCCATCAATTATTATATTGTGTAATCTGATTGTGAAATATGTACCTCATCTCTTCATAAAGTGTTTTTCTATCAGCAAGAGCTCTATTAATGTCGTGTTCTATAATGTATTTTTCCAGAAAAATTGTTCAACACTCACAATAGAGAATTTAGATTAAATCTGGTAAAAGCGATTAGGTTAATTTGGTTGTTGTCTTTCTGAACTTGATGAAATTGAACGAAGTATTTCCCGTACCTTTGTGAATTGGTATCGTATCAAAGCCTTGTCTATCAAAAGACAACTAAATTTTGTGGTTTTTCGAAACCCTCTTAATTTGATAAAAATTGGAATGCTCTGTAGGTACCTATGGATTTATACTCAAATTTTTTTCATGTTGAACGCCATATCACAACGTGCGTCCTTTGAACAGCAATTTCTGTGATACTCTCATTTAGGTACCAATATGATATTTTCTCTTATTCCATCATGACGTAATAGAATCAATTATGTGTCTAACATGACGCAATAGAACTGATCTACCTTTTTACATTTTGTTTATCTTGACGTAAATAAATTGAACTGATTATCTATTTCACGTTTTGCTCAATTTTCTATTATGAACTCTTTTCAATCAAATAGGAGGGTAAAATAAAACCTTTAGACTGAAAGGAGTCGTACAAAAGCCACAAGTACAGATTCAAGTAGTTCCTTCAGTATTGCTTCAGTTACCCATCCATCAATTATTATATTGTGTAATCTGATTGTGAAATATGTACCTCATCTCTTCATAAAGTGTTTTTCTATCAGCAAGAGCTCTATTAATGTCGTGTTCTATGATGTATTTTTTCAGAAAAATTGTTCAACACTCACAATAGAGAATTTAGATTAAATCTGGTAAAAGCGATTAGGTTAATTTGGTTGGTGTCTTTCTGAACTTGATGAATTGAACGAAGTATTTCCCGTACCTTTGTGAATTGGTATCGTATCAAAGCCTTGTCTATCAAAAGACAACTAAATTTTGTGGTTTTTCGAAACCCTCTTAATTTGATAAAAATTGGAATGCTCTGTAGGTACCTATGGATTTACACTCAAATTTTTTTCATGTTGAACGCCATATCACAACGTGCGTCCTTTGAACAGCAATTTCTGTGATACTCTCATTTAGGTACCAATATGATATTTTCTCTTATTCCATCATGACGTAATAGAATCAATTATGTGTCTAACATGACGCAATAGAACTGATCTACCTTTTCACATTTTGTTTATCTTGACGCAAATAAATTAAACTGATTATCTATTTCACGTTTTGCTCAATTTTCTATTATGAACTCTTTTCAATCAAATAAGAGGGTAAAATAAAACCTTTAGACTGAAAGGAGTCGTACAAAAGCCACAAGTACAGATTCAAGTAGTTCCTTCAGTATTGCTTCAGTTACCCATCCATCAATTATTATATTGTGTAATCTGATTGTGAAATATGTACCTCATCTCTTCATAAAGTGTTTTTCTATCAGCAAGAGCTCTATTAATGTCGTGTTCTATAATGTATTTTTCCAGAAAAATTGTTCAACACTCACAATAGAGAATTTAGATTAAATCTGGTAAAAGCGATTAGGTTAATTTGGTTGTTGTCTTTCTGAACTTGATGAAATTGAACGAAGTATTTCCCGTACCTTTGTGAATTGGTATCGTATCAAAGCCTTGTCTATCAAAAGACAACTAAATTTTGTGGTTTTTCGAAACCCTCTTAATTTGATAAAAATTGGAATGCTCTGTAGGTACCTATGGATTTACACTCAAATTTTTTTCATGTTGAACGCCATATCACAACGTGCGTCCTTTGAACAGCAATTTCTGTGATACTCTCATTTAGGTACCAATATGATATTTTCTCTTATTCCATCATGACGTAATAGAATCAATTATGTGTCTAACATGACGCAATAGAACTGATCTACCTTTTTACATTTTGTTTATCTTGACGTAAATAAATTAAACTGATTATCTATTTCACGTTTTGCTCAATTTTCTATTATGAACTCTTTTCAATCAAATAGGAGGGTAAAATAAAACCTTTAGACTGAAAGGAGTCGTACAAAAGCCACAAGTACAGATTCAAGTAGTTCCTTCAGTATTGCTTCAGTTACCCATCCATCAATTATTATATTGTGTAATCTGATTGTGAAATATGTACCTCATCTCTTCATAAAGTGTTTTTCTATCAGCAAGAGCTCTATTAATGTCGTGTTCTATGATGTATTTTTTCAGAAAAATTGTTCAACACTCACAATAGAGAATTTAGATTAAATCTGGTAAAAGCGATTAGGTTAATTTGGTTGGTGTCTTTCTGAACTTGATGAATTGAACGAAGTATTTCCCGTACCTTTGTGAATTGGTATCGTATCAAAGCCTTGTCTATCAAAAGACAACTAAATTTTGTGGTTTTTCGAAACCCTCTTAATTTGATAAAAATTGGAATGCTCTGTAGGTACCTATGGATTTACACTCAAATTTTTTTCATGTTGAACGCCATATCACAACGTGCGTCCTTTGAACAGCAATTTCTGTGATACTCTCATTTAGGTACCAATATGATATTTTCTCTTATTCCATCATGACGTAATAGAATCAATTATGTGTCTAACATGACGCAATAGAACTGATCTACCTTTTCACATTTTGTTTATCTTGACGCAAATAAATTGAACTGATTATCTATTTCACGTTTTGCTCAATTTTCTATTATGAACTCTTTTCAATCAAATAGGAGGGTAAAATAAAACCTTTAGACTGAAAGGAGTCGTACAAAAGCCACAAGTACAGATTCAAGTAGTTCCTTCAGTATTGCTTCAGTTACCCATCCATCAATTATTATATTGTGTAATCTGATTGTGAAATATGTACCTCATCTCTTCATAAAGTGTTTTTCTATCAGCAAGAGCTCTATTAATGTCGTGTTCTATAATGTATTTTTTCAGAAAAATTGTTCAACACTCACAATAGAGAATTTAGATTAAATCTGGTAAAAGCGATTAGGTTAATTTGGTTGTTGTCTTTCTGAACTTGATGAAATTGAACGAAGTATTTCCCGTACCTTTGTGAATTGGTATCGTATCAAAGCCTTGTCTATCAAAAGACAACTAAATTTTGTGGTTTTTCGAAACCCTCTTAATTTGATAAAAATTGGAATGCTCTGTAGGTACCTATGGATTTACACTCAAATTTTTTTCATGTTGAACGCCATATCACAACGTGCGTCCTTTGAACAGCAATTTCTGTGATACTCTCATTTAGGTACCAATATGATATTTTCTCTTATTCCATCATGACGTAATAGAATCAATTATGTGTCTAACATGACGCAATAGAACTGATCTACCTTTTCACATTTTGTTTATCTTGACGCAAATAAATTGAACTGATTATCTATTTCACGTTTTGCTCAATTTTCTATTATGAACTCTTTTCAATCAAATAGGAGGGTAAAATAAAACCTTTAGACTGAAAGGAGTCGTACAAAAGCCACAAGTACAGATTCAAGTAGTTCCTTCAGTATTGCTTCAGTTACCCATCCATCAATTATTATATTGTGTAATCTGATTGTGAAATATGTACCTCATCTCTTCATAAAGTGTTTTTCTATCAGCAAGAGCTCTATTAATGTCGTGTTCTATGATGTATTTTTTCAGAAAAATTGTTCAACACTCACAATAGAGAATTTAGATTAAATCTGGTAAAAGCGATTAGGTTAATTTGGTTGGTGTCTTTCTGAACTTGATGAAATTGAACGAAGTATTTCCCGTACCTTTGTGAATTGGTATCGTATCAAAGCCTTGTCTATCAAAAGACAACTAAATTTTGTGGTTTTTCGAAACCCTCTTAATTTGATAAAAATTGGAATGCTCTGTAGGTACCTATGGATTTACACTCAAATTTTTTTCATGTTGAACGCCATATCACAACGTGCGTCCTTTGAACAGCAATTTCTGTGATACTCTCATTTAGGTACCAATATGATATTTTCTCTTATTCCATCATGACGTAATAGAATCAATTATGTGTCTAACATGACGCAATAGAACTGATCTACCTTTTCACATTTTGTTTATCTTGACGCAAATAAATTAAACTGATTATCTATTTCACGTTTTGCTCAATTTTCTATTATGAACTCTTTTCAATCAAATAGGAGGGTAAAATGAAACCTTTAGACTGAAAGGAGTCGTACAAAAGCCACAAGTACAGATTCAAGTAGTTCCTTCAGTATTGCTTCAGTTACCCATCCATCAATTATTATATTGTGTAATCTGATTGTGAAATATGTACCTCATCTCTTCATAAAGTGTTTTTCTATCAGCAAGAGCTCTATTAATGTCGTGTTCTATAATGTATTTTTTCAGAAAAATTGTTCAACACTCACAATAGAGAATTTAGATTAAATCTGGTAAAAGCGATTAGGTTAATTTGGTTGTTGTCTTTCTGAACTTGATGAAATTGAACGAAGTATTTCCCGTACCTTTGTGAATTGGTATCGTATCAAAGCCTTGTCTATCAAAAGACAACTAAATTTTGTGGTTTTTCGAAACCCTCTTAATTTGATAAAAATTGGAATGCTCTGTAGGTACCTATGGATTTACACTCAAATTTTTTTCATGTTGAACGCCATATCACAACGTGCGTCCTTTGAACAGCAATTTCTGTGATACTCTCATTTAGGTACCAATATGATATTTTCTCTTATTCCATCATGACGTAATAGAATCAATTATGTGTCTAACATGACGCAATAGAACTGATCTACCTTTTCACATTTTGTTTATCTTGACGCAAATAAATTGAACTGATTATCTATTTCACGTTTTGCTCAATTTTCTATTATGAACTCTTTTCAATCAAATAGGAGGGTAAAATAAAACCTTTAGACTGAAAGGAGTCGTACAAAAGCCACAAGTACAGATTCAAGTAGTTCCTTCAGTATTGCTTCAGTTACCCATCCATCAATTATTATATTGTGTAATCTGATTGTGAAATATGTACCTCATCTCTTCATAAAGTGTTTTTCTATCAGCAAGAGCTCTATTAATGTCGTGTTCTATGATGTATTTTTTCAGAAAAATTGTTCAACACTCACAATAGAGAATTTAGATTAAATCTGGTAAAAGCGATTAGGTTAATTTGGTTGGTGTCTTTCTGAACTTGATGAAATTGAACGAAGTATTTCCCGTACCTTTGTGAATTGGTATCGTATCAAAGCCTTGTCTATCAAAAGACAACTAAATTTTGTGGTTTTTCGAAACCCTCTTAATTTGATAAAAATTGGAATGCTCTGTAGGTACCTATGGATTTATACTCAAATTTTTTTCATGTTGAACGCCATATCACAACGTGCGTCCTTTGAACAGCAATTTCTGTGATACTCTCATTTAGGTACCAATATGATATTTTCTCTTATTCCATCATGACGTAATAGAATCAATTATGTGTCTAACATGACGCAATAGAACTGATCTACCTTTTTACATTTTGTTTATCTTGACGTAAATAAATTAAACTGATTATCTATTTCACGTTTTGCTCAATTTTCTATTATGAACTCTTTTCAATCAAATAGGAGGGTAAAATAAAACCTTTAGACTGAAAGGAGTCGTACAAAAGCCACAAGTACAGATTCAAGTAGTTCCTTCAGTATTGCTTCAGTTACCCATCCATCAATTATTATATTGTGTAATCTGATTGTGAAATATGTACCTCATCTCTTCATAAAGTGTTTTTCTATCAGCAAGAGCTCTATTAATGTCGTGTTCTATGATGTATTTTTTCAGAAAAATTGTTCAACACTCACAATAGAGAATTTAGATTAAATCTGGTAAAAGCGATTAGGTTAATTTGGTTGGTGTCTTTCTGAACTTGATGAAATTGAACGAAGTATTTCCCGTACCTTTGTGAATTGGTATCGTATCAAACCTTGTCTATCAAAAGACAACTAAATTTTGTGGTTTTTCGAAACCCTCTTAATTTGATAAAAATTGGAATGCTCTGTAGGTACCTATGGATTTACACTCAAATTTTTTTCATGTTGAACGCCATATCACAACGTGCGTCCTTTGAACAGCAATTTCTGTGATACTCTCATTTAGGTACCAATATGATATTTTCTCTTATTCCATCATGACGTAATAGAATCAATTATGTGTCTAACATGACGCAATAGAACTGATCTACCTTTTCACATTTTGTTTATCTTGACGCAAATAAATTAAACTGATTATCTATTTCACGTTTTGCTCAATTTTCTATTATGAACTCTTTTCAATCAAATAAGAGGGTAAAATAAAACCTTTAGACTGAAAGGAGTCGTACAAAAGCCACAAGTACAGATTCAAGTAGTTCCTTCAGTATTGCTTCAGTTACCCATCCATCAATTATTATATTGTGTAATCTGATTGTGAAATATGTACCTCATCTCTTCATAAAGTGTTTTTCTATCAGCAAGAGCTCTATTAATGTCGTGTTCTATAATGTATTTTTTCAGAAAAATTGTTCAACACTCACAATAGAGAATTTAGATTAAATCTGGTAAAAGCGATTAGGTTAATTTGGTTGTTGTCTTTCTGAACTTGATGAAATTGAACGAAGTATTTCCCGTACCTTTGTGAATTGGTATCGTATCAAAGCCTTGTCTATCAAAAGACAACTAAATTTTGTGGTTTTTCGAAACCCTCTTAATTTGATAAAAATTGGAATGCTCTGTAGGTACCTATGGATTTACACTCAAATTTTTTTCATGTTGAACGCCATATCACAACGTGCGTCCTTTGAACAGCAATTTCTGTGATACTCTCATTTAGGTACCAATATGATATTTTCTCTTATTCCATCATGACGTAATAGAATCAATTATGTGTCTAACATGACGCAATAGAACTGATCTACCTTTTCACATTTTGTTTATCTTGACGCAAATAAATTGAACTGATTATCTATTTCACGTTTTGCTCAATTTTCTATTATGAACTCTTTTCAATCAAATAGGAGGGTAAAATAAAACCTTTAGACTGAAAGGAGTCGTACAAAAGCCACAAGTACAGATTCAAGTAGTTCCTTCAGTATTGCTTCAGTTACCCATCCATCAATTATTATATTGTGTAATCTGATTGTGAAATATGTACCTCATCTCTTCATAAAGTGTTTTTCTATCAGCAAGAGCTCTATTAATGTCGTGTTCTATGATGTATTTTTTCAGAAAAATTGTTCAACACTCACAATAGAGAATTTAGATTAAATCTGGTAAAAGCGATTAGGTTAATTTGGTTGGTGTCTTTCTGAACTTGATGAAATTGAACGAAG
>CANNZV010007117.1:0-11694 GCA_947561585.1 Caprella mutica | reverse complement strand
TTTTTGAAAGTGTTGAGGCACATGATACAAAAGCTCCATGACACTCCTATAAAAACTGATCAGTATGATTTTTATTTCATCTATTGTCGATAAATTCTCATGATGCACGTGCCGATCAGCAACTTTGGCCATATACTGCGTTCCCATCGGACAGCGTTCTTTATAACAATTGTTCTCCACATAGGTGGAAAGAAAGTCAACTGAGTGCAACCCATAGGGAGGACGATCAATGGCGTCATACGTTATTTTACTGCTCGGCTGATACCAATCGACCTCATTCGCTTTATTTTTAGAAAATGTGACGGAGTTAATCAAGCCTAATTGATGCCAGAAAAAAGGCGTAAAGCCCAAAAAATTCCCTAGCGAGTAATAAATAATCGCTTTCCGTTTTTGATTCTTTCCAGAGTTCAACTGACATACATGCCGATCGTCAAACGTTTGGGCAACTTTTGCATGTTCATATCCATCCACAAAACACACTTCACTAGGCTGTATCGAATGAGTATGGTGCCCCATAACAACATCAACCCCTGCTTCAACCAATTTATGAGCAAGCTCAACTTGCTCTGGCCGAGGATACGATTCATGCTCGCTTCCCCAATGTATACTCAATATCACAACATCAGCAGCCTCATCCATATCAGACAATATCGCTTTCAACTCTCTCAAATCTAACGGCTTCGCTTTTTGCCATGGAAGAAAGAATGTATTTTCAAGCACTGGATTTATTTTAACCTTAGATCGCTCTAATACCTGAGGCTTATTGATAAATGTTGTGACCGCATAAAACGCAAACGTAATCCCTTTCTTATTAAACACAGTAAACTTAGGGTTTCCCCCATCAACAATCCCATTTTGCAGCACATGATTTTCACGAAGCGCCTTCAGCGTCTCGCTTCTAGCAGGATCTGGAAAATCGAAAGAATGGTTGTTTGCCGTTGATAACACAGTGTATAAGTTTTTATTGTCTCCAACTCGAGTCAAACTTAAAACATCATCACTGGAATTAACATCAAATAGACGACCTTTTGTAGGAAATGATGGCGAAATATTAGTTTCTAGATTACCGGCTACCACATCAAACCCCATTAAGTACTGCTTCAAATCAGGCTGTAAGTAGTCAGTGGATTGATCAACATGAAATACATCACCTAGTGCAGCAAACCTGGCGATTCTATTATCTTCCCCTAGAGACTCTCCTGAGTCACTCGACAGCACGTCCAGAATTTTTTTCTGCGCGTCAAAGTACGCTTTATTCTCTTGAGTTGTCGACCAATCATTATTAAAAATTCTAAAAGGCCACATACCTGAAATAACAACTGGCGCACCTCCAAGTGGTTTTAAATCAACAACATCATCGCTTGCAAAGCCACTCGGAATGCATACGATCAAGCAGATTAAAAAGAACAGCTTTCTCACTAACGCCTCCGCCAAACTGAGCTACAAACACGATAAACAATAACAGGAAAAAACAAACACATGACAAATGCCCAGCTTACAATATTATCGATCCGTAACAGCCGCATACTATGATCTATACCAAACGTGCCTGCGCAGCTCAAAAATGCGATCAACACCAGAAGACAACATAACCAGAAATACATTGTAACCAGCATGGAGCGCCTTCTTTTTACGATCGCTGAATGACCTGAAACACGTTGACAAAGAAAACAGTACACGTATGGTATCACCGCATAATAGAGCACATTGAACAACGATGAATATTCAACAACACTCAAGGATAATGACAGCGCAAACATACCACAAAGAAAATAAGACAGCCTTATCCATTCTGTCTGTTTGTGCAAGACATACAACAACAAAAGTGAAAGAAACGAGAAGGTGAACACATACCCCCATGCATTGGTCTCATAAAACCCTTGCACGACGATGAATGCAACAGAGAAAAAAATACACGGTAATAGAAAAAACACTTTGAACAGCAGCAATAGAAGATATTTATTATTCTCGCCCATAGATGCAACCTTTCATTATCAAATAGCTCGCCCTTAATGACGCATAAATTTCATACGACTAAAACAATCACTTGGCTTATCTCTCGCCAGAGAGATCTTTGACGATAACCGTTTTATATTTATTATTTGGCTGCGCCATATTCAAGGTGAAACAAGAATACATACCGACTGAGTAAAGAAAACCAAACACTACCGTTTCATCTAATCTCTGCTGCGTGTCTCAAGCATGTTAACGTAATTGATTCTCTAGGAACAGCTCAGACGCTGGCGTATATTTGTAGAGCGCATCGGCGGCCAGTAAGATTGCGCCAGAGGTCCACGTTGGCTTTTCGTCTGGCCACAACACGTTTTGAATGAATTGATAGCCAGTCCAATAGCTGCCATCATCCAAGCGCCATTGCTGTAACCACTCAAACAACTGATGCGCTCGAGCAACATCACCTGCGGCCAATAAAGACATGGTCAGTTCACAGCTTTCCGCAATCGTAACCCAAGGTTGATCCGACACACATCGACAGCCCAACGACTCTTCCACAAACTCATCCCATCGCGCATTCAAATGAGTCAATCGATCTTTTGGTTCAATCACCCCGGTTAGCACAGGGTAAAACCAATCCATGGAATATCGTGCTTTACTCTCCCACGTGCGATCAAAGCGCTCTGGTTTGTTTAACAACGCATCTCGCAGACGAAGTTTTGACGCGTGCCAATTCGTCTCGTGGGTATCATCACCCAGCACCTTCGACACATTAATCGCGCATTCCAAGCTTTTATAAATGGAGCTGCAGCCCGTTCTCAACGCATCCTCTACCAGGGGCTCATCGTCATCAACCGCCCAGCAGACATCGCCCTGATCACTTTGCAGACTTAACACGAACGTCATGGCCTTCTCAATCATGGGCCACATACGCTGCAAAAATTCCACACGCTGAGTGATCAAGTAGTGATGCCAAACGCCTGTCGCGCAGTACGCCACGAAATTGGTTTCTCTGCGCTTATGCCCATGTTGCTCACCCAGCTTATACGCCGCCCACCAACTGCCGTCGTTCAATTGATTGTCCAGTAACCATTGATAGGCCGCTTCTGCGGCATCAAACTCACCACCGATACTCAAGCCCATCGCGGATTCAACGTGATCCCAAGGATCCGCGTGCCCGCCATCAAACCAAGGGATCGCACCACTTGATTCCTGAGTTCGCACGATAAACGCGACGGTGTCTCGAAAATCACTCAGCTCGCGCATCGCATTAAATGAGCTTGAATCTGTCACAAAACGTCCTCTACCCATGATTCGCACGAGGCTTATCAAAATACAGCACCACGCTTTTTCCCATGACGGGGTTCAGCACCTGTTCAAGACAACGTGTCAACTTAGGCGCGGACATTAAGTCCCACACTAACAACCTATGGTAGGCAGCAATCAATGGATTTCGATCTTGACTCGACCAAAACAAACATTTCAACCACCAAAACGGCGAATGCAAGGCATGCGCCCAATGCCTCGCTGTGAAGGCAAGCCCCAACTGAGTGACCGATGATTTAAGTTGTGAGGTCTTAAAAATACGCAGATGACCGCCTTCATTGGCGTGGTATTCATCGCTCAACAACCAGCAAATTTTTTCCGGCCAGTAGCGAGGCACAGAGACACACAGTTTGCCACCAGGCTTCAGCAATCGGTTAATCTCGACCAACACCGATTCATAGTCTTCAATGTGCTCAAGCACTTCTGAACAAATGATTTTATCAAAACTATGATCCGCAAATGGAAGCGCCAACGCATTGGCCACCACATATCCGACGGCCTCTCCCTTGGTCTCTATATTAGGGTCTTCAATTAACTCATCACAGCGTGATTTAGCAATGCTCAAATCATGGAAACTCAAGTCCACCCCGATCACACGGACTTGCTCCAACCAGTAAAAGCCATTCGTATGGCGCCCTTCGCCGCACCCCAAATCTAGCACAACGTCGTGCGCTTGCAGGTCGAATTCTGTCAAGTTTGCGGTCAGCATGTGCGTTTATTTCCTGTTCTGCTGAAATTCATGAATCACATCGCGATAATACGCATCCATACTCTGTGCCACCGTATGCCAGCTGAAGTTCGCATTAATATGATCACGTCCAGCTTGAGACAAACGCGCGCACTCATCAGGATTGTTTAGCAAACCTTCGATGGCATGTTCCAAGGCTTTTGCATCTCCAGGCTCAACCAAGACACCGGCATCACCCACCACTTCAGGCAGTGCTCCGCCTGTGGTAGACACCAAAGGCACACCACACGACATCGCCTCACCGGCGGGCAATCCAAAGCCTTCATACAACGACGGCACAACCGCAACCGTCGCTTCGGCGTAATACGCCACCATTTGCTCAGTGCTGATGCCTTTGACAAATCGCACCTTATCTTCAAGCGCTAATCGCTTAATCAGCGCTTCGGTATCGCCGCCTTCCTTCGGCTTGCCCACCACCAATAATTCTAAATCGGGATAGCGTGTCAGCAACTCTGCGTAGGCCATCAATAAAAATGCCAAGCCCTTCATGGGCTGATCGGCTGACGCCGTCGCCATCAATCGTCTTGGCAAACGCTTGATCTCAGGCATTGGCTTAAACACATTGGTGTCAATGCCGTTATACAGCACCGTAATGCGCTCCAACGGCAAATCAAAATCTTCTGCGATGTCGACTTTCGACAATTCAGACACGGTGACAATTGCACGCAATCGTTGAGCCACCTTTTTCTGCATGGTCAAAAAGGAATACCAACGACGCGTCAGCAAGCGATCTTTCAGACCGTTCCCCGCCTTGAGCGCAATGCGAAAATCACTGGTGATGGGGTGATGAATCGTCATCACCAATGGTTGCTTCTTCTGTAGCTTCAACATCCCATAACTCAAGCTTTGATTGTCGTGAATGACATCGTAAGACTGCCCATGCTGTTTCATGTAGCTCGTCACACGTCGTCCAAAACAATACGGCTCTGCGAATCCACCTGTTAACTTTGACATCCATTCAATGACACTGGTCAGTGATAAGGCCTCTCGCCACGGCACAGACAGCAATCCATTTTCGTATAAATTCAAGCCAGGCAGCTTAATTAAGCGCACACCATCGTTCAGCTGAGGGTACGGCTCACCTGAAATCACATCCACTTCATGCCCTAAATCGCGCAATGCACTGGATAAATACTTCAAATAAATGCCCTGACCGCCACCATAAGGGTCGCTGCGATAGCCAAGTAAACAGATTTTCAACGGAGAGACACGCGATGAATCGTTATGATTATTATGCATAGATATAGACAGTCGTCGATGAGCGTGCTCGGTCATGCTCAATGAAAAAGTAATCGGACGCCATACGCCGACCTCAACAACAGAGACATTCCCTGCTTCAAAAGGCGTTCATTCTAAAGGGTACACCCCAAAAAAGCCAGCCAACCCTGATAGCCCAGCACAGCAGCCGTTATTGTCATTTTTTCTGCAGTTAGGCAAAAAAAGGCGTGAAATGATACAAAATAGAGACATTTTCGGGTTATTTATTGCTGATTTAAGGGCTGAATGCTATGTTTAGCGAATCAGAATGGGCAACAAGCCCGTCAAAAACATTAATAAATATACATGAGTTCAACACATTCCTTATTAGAGCAATTATCTGCTTTAGACATACACATCAGTTTAGTGGATGGGCAATTACACGTCGACGCCCCAAAAGGCTCGCTAACGCCCGAACTTAAGCATCGCTTGCATTCTGAGCATCATGCGCTGACAGAACACTTGCGCGTGCAACACAGTGCGCCAGACAGCGCTGATACGTTCGTTCCCACTCAAGCACTCCACCCAGACCAATTAGGGCAACTGTCGAACCATCACACACGCCCTGCGCATGAGCCTGCCTGCATGTCGCTGCACGTAGGCGCTCACATTGACAGCGAGCGCTTGCTCAACGCGTGGACTCACGTCCTCAACGCCCATGATCTCCTGAACCGTTCTTGGATTGTCACCAGCAGTGGCATTCGAAGCAACCAGGGGTCGACGTCCGCGCCTAAACCGTATTTTTTCGTTAACCAAATGAACGAACAGGACGTCATCCACACCAACTACGGTGACATTAACGCCTACGTATACAACCTCCATATTCAAGACTGCCAAACACCCTTTACGGTCTCTGACGATCATTTGATCCGACTCAATCTTAATCTAGTGAATGCTGAGCACTCTCTCATTTCAGTGAGCGCACACGCGGACATTTGCGATGACATGTCGCTGCCGCAGCTCATGACCGAATTGATGACGCATTACCAACACCCTCATGCAGTCAACACCCCCGAGTCACACACACCGGTGCACCACACACCTCTCATGTCAGTTGACGTCCAACCCCCTACATCTCTCGAACTGTCCCTGGGCTTAACTCAGCAACAGCAACACATTCAACGCTTAGAAGCCGAAGGGTCCAGCACCTATCGGTTTAATCACAAAACACGCATTCAATTAGTGGACGTGCACAACCTGCCCTCACTCCACATGGCATTCGAACAACTGTGCCGACGCCACCCCATTTTAGGCGCATCACTGGATGCATCACACAAGCAACTGGTGTGTACCAATCCGCCACTGTTTACCATTGAAAACGTGACCCATGATGACGACCCGGTCGATACCTGCTTTTCACGCCATGCTGAGCACGCCATTACCTTGACCGATGCGGCACTCTCATCATTCAAAGCGTATCAGGTCTCTGAAGACACCGTGTTCATCTGCATCACAGCGCATGCCATGATCTGTGACACTGAGTCGTTACATACCATTGCCAATGATTTCAAAGCGTTTTACACCAGCCACGATTCCCAGTCCGTGATCACCCAATTTACTGAAGCAGACTATGTTGCGCTCAACAACGAGCGTTACCCAAATACGCTGAGCATCTACAGAGAAGACATCAGCTACTGGAAAGAGCAGCTGGCCAATACGCCATCACGCATCACCTTTGCCGGCACACCGACACCTCAACAACGTGCTCACACCTCAACCCCTAGTCATCGACGTACCACCATCGATACGGCGCTATCAAACCGCATTGCGCAGTTTTTAAACGAACACAAACTGTCGTCGGAAGCGTTCTTCTTAGCCAGCTATCATTTACTGCTGTCACGCCACAGTGGACAAGACACGATCCCCGTTGTCATACCCGCGCCCAATACGCCGACAGACATTACCCCTGCCTATCAATCCAGCAACGCGTTAGTCATCAAACTGACACCAGGGCTCAACCCCAGAGCAGAAGGTTATTTCACCCGTGCTGACACGGCATTGATGCACGCGCGTAAGCACAATCGCGTGTCTTTTTTCGACGTATTAAAGCACGCCAATTTAGCCAAACGCGATGAATTGGCATTTCACAGCGCAGGGTTTCACTTCCTCTGTGACGAACACGCGTCCCTCAACGATCCGAAGCACGAATTCACGCACGACATACAACGCATATCGCGTCTGCAAAACGACACCTCGATCTACCTACAAGTATCTGACACGACGGATCAATACGTCATTGACCTCGAATACGACGCACGGGTGTTTAACGATCAAGACATTCAATTAATGAGCGGTCACTACCTTCAGCTCATGAGCAACGTGATTGAAGACTCGCAACAACCCGTGAACACCATCAGCCTTCACACCGCAGAAGAACTGCGCAGCCTACTCAATTGTTCGCCCACTCAGTACTGCGCCATTCTTCCGCTCACCAACATGCAGCGGGACATTTACATCGACACCACGGTGAATGCACAGCAAACATGGAATTACTTTGGTCAGACCAATATATTTAACTGTGAACTGGATCCCGAACGTCTTCAGCAGGCCATTGATTCTGTGGTTGAACGTGAGCCTGCACTGCACTCACACATTAAACCTTCGCATACGCACTACAGCGACATTGCCTACCGCTGTGTCCTACAGGATGCGCCTCAAGTCACTCTGGGTATGGCCACACATCATGGCGATCATGCGTCACTGAAGTGTGCTGCAAATGAGTTCATACACACACCGTATTCCTTAGATACGGAATTACCGTTACGCACACAACTGGTCCGTTTCAATGACACGCACTGGGCATGGATGGTGGCATTTCATCACATCGTCGTCGATGGGCTTGGCATGCACATGTTCATACAGACGGTACTGACAACCTATGAACAACTGAGCAACGGTGAACCAATTGAGCCCTTGAATTACCCGTTTGAGGACTATGCGGCATTCAACCGCCTTCAGTGTGACACTCAAGAAACCATCGCGTATTGGGCAGACGCCGTTACAAAAGCCGTTCCGCTTTCGGGTGGGCGTCATTTAGCCAGCGACCCCTCAGGCCATGGACAAGAAGTCCACCAAGTTCATCGCTTCTCCAGTGAGCATTCCGCAGACATTCGGAAATACTGTTTCGCTCAACGCAGCACACCTGCGGCTTACATCAAAACCATCTTAACCATCGCCCTGAACGCGTATTTCAAACAAAACCAACAAGGGCTGATCTTTAATGAAGTGCGTGTTGGCCGAACACGACAAACTCTTTGGACGATCGGTTGTTGTTTTACCAATCAACCCTTTATTGTTGAGAATGAGCTGTTATCAAATGACGCCACATTCAAAGCACTGCTGCATTACACCAGTCAATATGCGCAGACGGTAGAACCGTACGGTTTCATTTCAAACAGTGAACAAAAAAAGTTAGTCAACAGCAATGAAACGCAAGTCACCTTTAACTTTTATGGCGACGTCATACCCGTTAACTTATTTGGCAGTGACTGCACCACACTAGAGCACATTCCTAATTTAGACAATGCGATCCACGTGGTGACGCGCCAAGCCAACAAACAAGTTGGCATTGATTTACTTTACAACACGTCTGTGTGGAACGACGTTCAATTGCTTGAACGCATGGAGCACATCAGCCAACAGGTGTTGTCTGGGGAAAACCGCCTCGCTAACTTAGACCTGCTCTTTGAAGACGAGACGCCCGGAGTCACACCAACCGTCGCTCCTTATCGTCATTCATCGATGAGTCAATGGTTAGACAACAGTGCCGCGGCATACGCTGACAACATTGCTGTGACTCATTTAAATCGCTCGTACACACACGCCCAGCTACATGGGCTCGCCAACCAATTGGCACACCACCTGATATCTCAAGGCGTGTCCAAACATGACAAAGTCGCGCTGTATTTACCCTCTGGGTTTGACTTCATGGTGGGCTTACTGGGCTTGGTCAAAGCCAACATTTGTTATGTGCCAATTGACCCAAATTACCCCATCGAGCGCATCACCTACATTTTAAACGACGCCAACATCAGTCGTTTGATCACCAACGAGCACTTAAGCAGTTCGTTACCGATCGAGTCCGAGCAATGCATTTTACTCGATGAATCATCCTCCAGCTTTTACATCCATGCGGAAAACTACCCAGCGACCCAACCTCAGGTCACCGACCAGTTAGATGATTTGTTCTACACCATTTACACATCAGGTTCGACTGGGCAACCCAAGGCCACTGCGGTCAAAATTCGTGGCGAAATTAATTTATTGCAGTGGTACTGCAAAGAATTCGAATTCTCCGAACAAGACGCTCACCTTGTCATCTCTGCGTCTGGCTTTGACTTAACGCAGAAAAACTTCTTTGCGCCCCTACTGTCTGGTGGTCGATTGATCTTTCCAGACAACGCCCATCACGACATTGAGCACCTTCAGGAGTTGATTCACACACATCAAGCCAATGTCATCAATTGCGCACCCAGCGCCTTTTATCCATTGATTGAAACCCCCTCAAATAGTCAATCACTCGACTCATTAAGATTGGTTTTGTTTGGCGGTGAATCCATTCGTATGAGTGCGTTGATTGATTGGTTAGACCAAGACACTGTACACGCCCAAATCATCAACATGTATGGCCCAACCGAGTGCACGGACATCGCATGTTTCTATCGCGTGTTAAATCCACATCAACACCTAGAACACGCCATTCCGATCGGTCGCCCGAACGACAACGTGCGCTTGTATGTTGTCGACAGTAATATGAAGCGCTTACCAGCTGGCATTCCCGGTGAGTTGCTCATCGGCGGTGAAGGGGTAGGCGCTGGTTATTTAAATCGACCCGAGGCGAATGACACCGCATTCATCAACAACCCGTTCGCCAAAGGCATCGTGTATCGCACTGGCGATTTGGTGAAATACAACAGCGACGGCGAACTTGTTTTTATTGGTCGACTGGACAAACAGTTAAAACTTCGCGGCTTGCGCATCGAACCCGTAGAAATCGAATCGGCATTGGCTCGCCTCAATGAAATCGATTCTGCATTGGTCACCGTCAGAAACGAACAATTGATCGCCTATGTCCGACCTCATGTAAACCAAGCTCTGCCTGCCGATTGGAAAAAATCACTGGCGATGCAATTACCACAATACATGGTACCGCACCATGCCGTGACCATTGACGCATGGCCTTTGTCGCCGAATGGAAAAATCGACACCACCAAATTGCCTGAGCCGAACATTCAAACCCAGTACGTGCCCGCCAGCACCATGACGCAAAGCGTACTCATCGACTTATGGACAGAATTACTCGACACCGATCACATTGGAATTCATCACGATTTCTTCGAGCTTGGCGGGCATTCATTAACCGCAGCCAAGCTTGCCTCACGCATCCGAGATCAGTTTGAAGTTGAACTTCAGTTAACCGATCTGTTCAACAGTGCCACCATTGCCGAACTGTCACGCATCATTGACCAAAAGCAAAAAGACGGTCAATTCATCATACCGTCCATAACCATCGCCGATCGTTCAGCGGCGCTCAAGCTCAGTCATGCCCAAGAACAGCTGTGGTTGGTCGAGCAACTGCACTTAGGCATTAGCGCGTACAACATGCCCATCGCTATGCAATTGACAGGCGATATCCAGCTCGACAGTCTTGAATACGCCCTGCAGACCCTGTGTCAACGTCATGAGATCTTACGCACACAATTCTTGACCGACGAGCATGGCCAACCGTATCAATTCATACAAGAATCAATAGATTCACCACTCATAGAGGTGACAGAGCACCAGGGACTGTCGTTTGACGAACAAGCCGATCATGCGCGCCAAGCCGCACAACATGAAATCGACACACCGTTTGATTTAACCCGTGCACCCTTGGTCCGCATCAAACTGATACAATACAGCCCTGAGAATTCACTGCTGTTAATGACCATGCATCACATCATTTCAGATGGCTGGTCACTCAACATCATCCTGCATGAATTATTCGAAAGTTATCAGGCGCACATAGAACAGCGCCCAGTTGAACTGCCCATATTACGCATTCAATATGCCGACTACAGCATGTGGCAACGCACATGGTTAGAGCAATCCGCTCAGCCTCAAATTGACTACTGGCTGAAGCAACTCAGCGACGCGCCGCATATTTTACGCCTGCCGACGGATTATCCAAGGCCTGCAGAGCAAACATTCAATGGTATGCTGCATCGGTTTACGCTTGATGCGTCGCTGCGCTCACGGTTAGACGCGTTTTCGAGCACTCACAATGCCACTCTGTTCATGACCTTATTGCTGGGCTACAGCATTTTATTATCACGTTTTGCACAAACCCGAGACGTCGTCATCGGCTCCCCCAATGCAGGGCGCACGCACGTAGAAACAGAAAACTTAATTGGATTTTTTGTGAACCCGCT
>CANNZV010007116.1:0-11733 GCA_947561585.1 Caprella mutica | reverse complement strand
TATTTTCCGGGATAATTTCGACAACGACTTCCCCTTGGCCAATAACTTCACCAATATTTTGAACCGCAAGCGCCGTAACAATGCCGGACACAGGTGCGCGCAGATGTTGCGGACAAGTCGGTCCTCAATCTGCAATATCGATTGAGAAACTGAAATGCGATCTTCTAGTTGCTGATTTAGCTGCAGCGTAGCCTCTCTTCTGTACTGTGAAACCAGCTCAGTTTCACTGGAACGCATCTGAAGAATCGTTGCTGTTTGTACGGCGATTTCACCATCCAGCTGGGCGACATTTGCGCCAAGGCGTAATGCCTCGCGCAGCATGTCCTCTTCCTGTGATCGAGAGATCAAACCGTTTGTTGATGCTTGGGCATATCGTTCCCTTTGGGCATCAAGGATTTCTTTTTCTTTACGTGCGGCTGTCAATTGCAATCGAAGGGCACCGCGATGCGCTCGGGCAACTTCGCGCTGGGCCCTTAGATTTTCAATCTGGGCAATGCGGTAATTTGCTTCTTCGACAAAGCTGCTTCCTAGATCGGCTATTCGTTCGGCTTGTTGTTTCGAAGTTGACGAACTCAGATCTAAGTTCAGCAGCCACTCGTAGCGCGCGATGTTCTGTTCAACCGTGTCGAGACTGGCTTGTAGTTTCTGCAACTCAGCCCGCAAGTCGGAATCGTCGAGCCGTAATATGATGCCACCCGCAGCAACACGATCTCCGTCTGCTACAGAAATGTCCGAAACCTGCCCGCCTTCGCGGTGTTCGATCCGCGTCGAAAGCCCCTCAGGGCGAATCGTGCCATTGCCTGAAACAATCTCATAAACCGGGGTTAGTGCGGCCCAATAAAGAAAGATGCCCAACCCGCCCACGATCGTCCAGATTAAAGCGCGCGCAAACGTTCCACTATGGGTTTCACTGAGATGTGGACTGGCAACTATGTCAGCAAGGATCGCATCGTCAGATGCTGGGGGGCGCTACAGCGGGGTCTTTTTTTCGCATTATATTTTCCTTGCATCAAGATCGGCAGGCGGTCCAAAAAACGCGACCTGACCAGCATTCAGAACAATGGCCCTGTCGGCTTTTCGAACCAAACTTGGCCTGTGCGTCACCATCATGCAGGTCATTTCGCCAGCGCGATCATTGATGAGTGACATCAACCTCTGCTCATCTTCGTCCGAAAGACCTGTTTCGGGTTCATCCAATAGCAACAGGCGAGGGCGCTTTAGCAAAAGCTGCGCTAGCGCAAATTTGGTTCGAAAAGAAGGTGGAAACCGGTGTCTAAATTTATGGTCAAGGCGTGTTTCCATGCCGTCCGCCAGACTATTGATGTGATCCAAAATACCGACTTCTGCGCAAATGCTCTCAATTTCCGCTCTGCTGGCTTCGGGACGGGTTAGGCGCATATTTTGTTTGATCGTGCCATGAATTTGCAACGACCGATGTCCCAAGTATCCGATTAAGCTGGTCTTTTCCTGATTGTCGAATTGCTCAATGTTTGATTGGCCAATCAATACTACACCATTTTGAGGCCGGTAGTGTCCCATGATCACGTTCAGAAGACTGGATTTTCCGGCGCCCGATGGCCCGGTAATGCAGGTCAATGTGCCCCCATCAATGTTTAGGCTTAGCCCCTTTAGCGCGGGAGATACTGATTTCGGGTATCGTAAGACTAGCCCATCAACAGTTATGGAGGGCGCGTCGATCTGCTTGCGTAGATGTTGCATACCGTCGTTCGCGCGCGCGGCTGTTCCACCTGGAATTTGCATCATGGCGTCCATCTGTCGGAACATATTGCTGATGTCTGGCGCCCGCACAGCAAGTACCAAAGCTTGTTGCACAGGGCTAAGGAGGCGCGTTGACAAAATCATGCAACCGATTAATCCGCCACCGGTCAGATTTCCTTGCATGACCTGAGTGGACCCAATGACAATGACACCGCCGACTGCCAAAGGCGAAACAACAGTGATTAAACTGTTAAGCATACGCCAAACGGTTTCAACGTTGTGGCGCGCCAAGTTCAGCCGGTCCAGTTTTGGGGCCATTCTCGCCGCCCACACCTGACCCAACCCTCTTTGGATGATCTGGTCACGCTGACTTATCGTTTCTTGTTGCAGCCGGGTACAATCCGCGCGAAGGACCGCCATGTCGCGCGACGCGGCCTTGATGCGTGGATATATGGTAAGCCCGATAATCAGATAACATCCGATCACCGACAACAATAACATTCCTACCGGCGCATTAATGAACAAGATTGCGCCAAGGAGTAGTAAGACAAATGGCATCTCGAACAAGACAGCGACCACCGGACCACAAAAAAGATCCCGCACCATTTCAAATTGTTTGAGGCGGTTCATTTGTTCGCTGACAGACGCGACAGTCAGCATTTCGAGGCGAAAGTTCACAAGTTTTTCGTAGAGCGAGCTACTGACTATATACTCAAGCCTACCTGACACGCGCGCGATGATTTTAGACTTCAAACGCCGCAACTTTAGATCACCGTAGAGAAGCAGTGCGACGCCAATCAGAAGACAGAAAAGCGTGTCATAGGCCTTGGCCGGAAGCACTTTGTCGAAGATAAAACCAACTGACAATGATGCGAGGATCACCAAAATATTGGACATGAATGTCAAGGTTAGGATCAACCTATTCTCTGGGCCGAACCGGCTAAGAGTGCGGCCAATCCAACTCGTGTTCCCCACCTTTGCGATTCTATTATTCGTATCATCTTCGACGATGATGCAGGTATATATACGACTGCGGCGGATACGCTCGAACATGTCGTTATGGGGATCAAAAAGTGCAGGCTCGCCATCAGAGTTTCGCCGGACAAACAGAATCCGTTGGTCGCCTGTTACGACAAATGACCCGATAGGCAAGCGGGCAATATTGCGCCCCCGCACGCGATCAAAGGTAGAATCGAGTCCTAAAATTTTGAGACATGACCGCGCCTCTGACACGCCAAAACTGTCAGCGTAATGGGGAATGGAATTTGCAAATGCCCGGTAATCAACCGGCCATTTTTTCAATCGCAAAACTTCAACTAGTGCTGCGGATGCGGCTGTTTGGGTCGGAATGCCGCCGAAACGACCGGTCCGCAGGCCTTTATCGAGAAACGCGTAGCTGGTTTCTGTGTCGGCGCTGTTGCTGATTTTCTCTTCATAACGCGCAGCAATATCTTGATCTTGCGGTTTAACGCTGACGGTGCCGGTTTCAATTTTGCCAAGAACACTCATGATGCTAGCTTACGCGCGTTTAAGACAATGGTTTTTTCGACAAGTGCGCCTTCGCGCAATGCGAAAGTGCGATTTGCCAGTGCTTTGTATGACGGTCTATGTGTCACCAAAACTAAGATGGTGTCAGGGATTCGTTTGCGTAGAATTTCAATCATCCGCAGGTCGGTGTCGCGATCTAAACCTGCATTCGCTTCGTCAAATAGAATGACTCGCGGGCCGCGTACAAGACCCGCGATCAACAAGACTCCATCATGAATGGACTTGGGCAAACTGGTAGCAGCATGCGCGGCGACGTGCATGGACAATCCGTCAGAGTGGTGCGTGATAAAGTCTTTTATCCCAAGCGCATCGGCGAGTTCAAAGGCCGTTTCTGAATGTGCTCCAACATCGAAAGCAGTTAGGTTTTCCAGTAACGTTCCCTCTACAGCGTAAAACTGGCGTTAAGTAGTCCAATTTGTTGTGATAGAACTGTTCCGGAAATTTCGTTTAATGGCAGCCCGTTGATATACACTGTTCCTTTTGTCGGTGAAATATGGCCAGCCATCAGCGCCATCATCAGCGAACGACCTGACCCTTCACCCCCTGACAAAACAACGCAATCGCCGCGCCTTAACGTGAAACTTACGTCATCAATCACGTCGATGTCGCCGTCACCGGGTGCAAGCGAGACATTCTTGAAAGAGATTTCGTTGATTTCAATATCGCGATGTGTGCCAACATGGGGCAGTTCTGCTTTGAGCAATTGTTGCACATCTTCTTCGGATTGACGTGTGTCACGTTCGCCAGCTAGCAATGCCTCAATCCGAAGAGTCGGTTGAATAACGCGACCTGTCAGCAAGACTGCTGCGGCCAAACCGCCGACGGACATCTGCCCTGACACCACCAAAAGAGACCCCACGCCAGACATAAAGACCGGCGCCATAAGGGCAATTGCAGCGGTCACGCCTTGGGTAAAGTTTATGCGACCGCTGATTTCGTGTGTTACAAAGGCGCTGCCGGACATCAGTTTTTCATAGCGCCGCTGCATCAGCGTTTCGATGCCTAGACTTTTAATCATCTCGATGCCTTCCAGCGTTTCAACGAGGAAAGAATGGCGTCGCCTGTCGCGATCTTGACGTTCTATACTAAGGGCCAAGATGCGCCGTCTTTGCCCCCAAACGACCAGTAGCGAAACAGCTGTCAAACAGCAGACCGCCGCGCCCAAAATCGGGGAAATCGCAGTCATCACTGCAACAAAAATCACGATGAACGGGATATCCAGCAAGGCGCTTGCAGCTTCGTTCCCGTGGTGTTTGCGTACACGTTCAATGCTTGAAAGACGACTATGGTACGTACCTTGATCTACACCCGCTTCGAGCGTGCCGAATTCTAGCATACGTCTGTAGGCTTCTTTATATGCGTAGTTTTCGAATCCAAGACCTGCGAGTGCAACAATATGGCCGCGTGCCATGCGGACCATAAACTCGCAAACCGCTGCGCACACCAACCCAAGGGCCAAGACTGTCAGGGTTTGCAGTCCTTCTTTTGGAATGATCCGATCGTACACTTGAATCATGGTCAGCGGCAGAGCCAACCCTAATAGGTTTGCTGCCAATGACGCCACGACGATGTGCGGATTTCTACGCAATTTACGCATATCCGAATGCATGGTCATCGTTCACCCGTTGGAATTACAATACCAGCGTGTACCTAACCAATGCGACATAAGTTTCGGTTAACCGCAATCATCACAATACAATAGAAATCGCGAAAAGCAGAAACGACCGCTGGTCCACCGACATCATCGCGCTATCCCCAGACGCATTCATAAAATTTTAGCTAAATTCTTCACAAACAGGCCCACTGAATACGCGTGCGTGCGGGTCGATTAAACGAAAGCCGTCGCAAGTTTCTTGTTCAAAAACTTACAAAGGCCAGACGATTAAGATGGCTGGAACAGCGACAAGGACGACGATTGCTTCTAGCGGCAATCCAATGCGCCAATAGTCGCCAAACCTGTATCCGCCTGGCCCTAGAATGATCGTATTATTTTTGTGACCGATCGGCGTCAGGAACGCGCAAGATGCCGCGACAGCAACTGTCATCAAATATGTGTCGGGATTTGTGTCGGTGGCGGTCGCAATGGAAATAGAGATTGGCGCTGCGATCAACGTCGTCGCGACGTTGTTCAGAAAATCGGACAATGTCATCGTAACGATCATCAATGCAACCAGTGAAATCCACGGCGGATATCCGGCTGTCAGTTGCACGATCTGGTTCGCGATCAAATCGGCACCGCCAAATCGTTCAAAGGCCTCGGCCAATGGGATCAAACTTGCGAGTAGGACGATGACCTTCCACTCGACAGAGGTGTAAACCTCTTGGCCGCTGACAAGTCCCAAAGCCACAAATGCGATAACTGCGCCGCCAAGTGCAACGGATAGTGGGGCAAGTCCCAAGACCGCCGCCAAGACTGCCAAACCGAACACCCCAATGGACAAGCCTGCTTTGCTGCGTTGAACAACTTCGGTCCGTCGGCCTTCTAGCGGTAAGACACCCAACCAGTCCATCGCGGCAGCAACCCGTTCTGGTGTGCCCAACAGCAACAATACATCCCCGGCCATGATCGGTAGCAAACGGACACGGTCGCGAAAGCTGCGTCCGCCGCGCGCCACGCCAAGTAAGGTCACAGAATGTCGGCTGAGCAACTTCAAACTGCGTGATGTGCGATCTTGAATGCGAGATCCGTCTGGCACGATGGCTTCGGCCAATGTCAGGCCGCGTGCTATCATTCCGCCTTCGTGTTTCTCGGATCCTGCAAACTCAAGTTTGGCTTGACCCATAAAAGCTTCGATCGATTTCGGTTCGCCTTCGACAACAAGGAAATCACCAGCACGCAGTTCTACCTTACGGGCCAGACCTGGCACCCTTTTGCCGCGACGGATCAACCCCAATATGTGGACATCAACATCATTTGCCTGTGGATACAGATCCTCAACGATCAAATCCTGTTCGCCAGACCTATCACTAATCCGCAATTCGGCAATGTATCTGTCATTGACTGGTTCGGCTTCAATGCCCTTCGCTCCTGACCGCAATGGCAGCAATCGCCAACCAAAAAGTGAAACAAAAGCAATACCTGCGATCGCAACGGCTAGGCCAACAGGGGCAAAATCGAACATACCAAACGGAGCACCCAAAGCATCTTGGCGATATTCCGAAATGACAATGTTGGGCGGCGTGCCGATTAATGTGATCATACCGCCCAAGATGGTCGCAAATGACAGCGGCATCAGTGTCTGACCTGCCGCGCGCTTGGCCTTATTTGCGGCCTCGATATCCAGCGGCATAAGCAACGCCAAGGCGGCGACGTTGTTAATAACAGCTGATAGCCCCGCAGCCAGCACAGCGACAACAGCAATGTGCAATGGCACTGCACGATCCGGATTGATCAATTTCGATGCAACGATTTCAATTGCGCCAGATGATGATAGCCCCCGACTGACAATCAAAACCAATGCAATGATCGCAACTGCAGAGTGACCAAATCCGGAAAACACGTCGTAAGTCGGTACAAGGCCAAGGACCGCCGCGATGATCAGCGCGCCAAACGCGACCAAATCATACCGCAGGCGCCCCCACACAAGCAGCACGAAAACGGCACCAAGCAATGCAAAGATTTGTACTAATTCAGTTTGCATGATCTCAGGTTATCGCAGTGCGTACGAAAAGCGAATTCGATTTCTCGCTCTGCGCGTCAATGGCCGAAACGAAAGCACATGAAAGGGCACAATATCCGGCAGGCCTTAGTTTGCGACACGCTTGGCCTAACGACTTTTTGCAGCTTACCGCCGGTCTACAAATTTCCAACTTCACGATTTCCCTTTCGAGGCTCTCGTAAGAATTCTGAAAGATTTTCTTGATGCCAGCCGCTTTTGTTCCACCTGGTCTGAAGATCCGTTTTGTGGGCATGTCAGGTCGTTGACGTACCCACAAGCGATCGAGTGGAAAATACTGCTTGGACAGATTGATGGTCTGTGACGGCAAATGCGGTTTCTGCGGTCAGAACCTGCATTGCATTGACGTTCGGCGACACCACAAACCCATCAACGATTGTTGTGTAGTTTTGCCCAGCGACATATGCCGTGTGCATCGCGCGTGCTGTTGGTGTTTTCGGATCAACAACAATCTGCCAATCGGGCGGCAAAGCTCCTTGAGGAAAATCAATGAGCCAATCCAAATATTCCAATTTTGTTGTGTGTCGAAAATCGGTTGGGCATAAACGCATGTTCCAATCGCCCGCCAGGATAACAAAATGACCTTCGGCGTACGCGTGCTGTGCGACATCAAACAGGGCCCTCAATTGCGCCTCGCGGGTGACGCCGCCTGCATCATATGCGGATAAGTGGGTATTAATGATCACCCAATTTTTCCCTGTTTGGGCAATTGGATATGAATTTTTCTGGCCGACGTAGTACTTCTTGAAGACACCAAAATAGTAGGCGTCATCTTGTGGAAGGGAGATTATTTTGCAGGCGGCATCTTGGACCGCGGTAAAGGTCGACATGCTGTGATCAAGGCGCAGAAAAGAAGGAAGAAGAACTGTCTTCAAGTCAGACCAATGATATCTGCGCATATGGTCAAGCGCGCGATCAATTATGTCACGTACCGCGACGTTGCGGGTCAGAAAACCGGCGCCCGCGTTCTCTTGAAGACAGATCACGTCCCAGGTCCCCGCTGAAAGTGTCTCGGAAATTTTTACAGCAGCATCGTGAATTTCGGCGCGCGACAGGGCGCGGATTGAACTGCCGTTTTCAGCAAAGAAATCAGCATCTTTGCCAAGCGCTGCATAACCGATGTTCCAGCTAAGGACAGAAATTTGATCCGCCGCAGCGGGTAGGGCGTGCGTCGGGCCTGTTGGCGGGACGACACCAAAGTCTGGCCGTCGTTTGCGGTTGATCAAGAGGACCAGCAAGAAAACCGCGACAAAAGCGCCAAGAATGATGATTGCAATTGTCATGGTTGTGACCTGAAAATCGTTGGATCCGTTCGGATGACGTTTCGTTGTGCTGCTGTCTATTTTGGAACTTCGCTGTTCACAAGAAACTCTGTCGCGACGGCAACGTTGTAACATCAATGCGAACCGTTCAATCGCGCATTGCACAACATCGTGATTCGTCGGTTACTAAACTGACGCTGTACCGTCGGGCCAAGGGACAACCTCACCTGATGGATTCTTGAAAGGTAGATAAATGACTGCGGACATCGGCGGCATTGTGCGGCGAACGGCGACTTCGTTTCTAGTATTATTGGCCATCAACTGGGGTATGCCGTTGCCAGCGCAGCAAACCCCCGACCTACCCGAGTATGTAATTGATGCGTTCGGTCATCCGCCTGCAGTCCCCGATGGCCCTTTAGAGGCAGTGTTGGTCGCTGCAGTTGAAACGGTCTTTGTTGAAAGCATGGCCAACGGTCGATGGCGCGAAGGGCAGACGATTGCCTTAGCGCAGATCGCAAATTCCAATGACCCACGGTTGGTTTGGCTTATTAGCGATCTCCTGCGTTTTGTGCCAGATCGCCAATTGAGCGCGGCCTTGACCGAAGCAGCCTCAACCCTGATGGGCAAGCAGTTTGCATTGGCCAACAATTGGGGTGACGTGACCGATCATTTGCTTGCGTGGGATATTCCTGCCCCACCAGATTATCTGCGTGTGAAGCGGGCCATTTTTACCAGCGTTTTCCCCGGCTGGAACAAGATATTTGTCGAAGGTGATGTTGACTGGCGGCTTGTATCTTGGGGCGGTGTTTTGATCGACGATCGCCCTTTTGATACCACTGACGAACCTTGCAACTGCATTCCCGCGGCCGACAATCCTCCGGTGACCAGCGCACAAGACGCGACATGGCTCGCAGATGATGACATCGTTTTTGGCATCGGGATCAACGGTGAATACCGCGCCTATCCGCGTCAAATCATGGAAGTACGTGAAATGGTAAACGATACGCTTGGCGGGCGTGATCTTGGCATTCCGTATTGTACCTTGTGTGGCGCGGCGCAGGCTTATTTCACTGACCAATTGCCTGCAGGGGTTGAACGCCCCATTCTACGCACATCAGGTTTGTTAAGTCGGTCCAACAAGGTCATGTATGACCTGACGACGTTCTCTGTATTTGATACGTTTTTGGGTGATGCCTTGACCGGCCCCTTGGCGCAGCGTGGCATAAAGTTGCAACAGGCCAGCGTGATAACCACCGACTGGGGCACATGGAAGGCAGCCCATCCCGAAACCACCGTCCTTGCCGAAAAATTGGCGTTGGGCCGCGATCCGGACTTTCGCAATGGGCGTGATGCCAATGGGCCGATTTTTCCGGTCGGCGACGTTGATCCGCGCCTTCCGGTACATGAGGACATAATTGGTGTGGTCACAGAATCCGGACAGGCGGTCGCATTTCAGCGAAGTGCCGCATTGGTCGCCTTAACAGGTGGCGCAAAAATTACGGTCGATAATGTTGAGCTTGTGCTAGATGCAGGTGGCATCAAAGCCGTGGGCGCCAATGGGGCGGACATTGGTAGCCATCAGGCGTTTTGGTTTGCGTGGTCGCAATTTCATCCCAATACAGTTCTTTGGCCGAGCTGAGGAAAACAAGTATCGTAACCTGCCATCGAACGGACCCGAGTTGTCATTGCGACCGGAAATGTTTAGCGATTGCGCATGCGATTTGAATTACCAACCCCGTCTGAGCCCTTCAAAATTGGCACGCGCGGCTCGCCGCTTGCATTGGCGCAGGCACATGAAACGCGTGCGCGGTTGGCGCAGGCGTTTGACCTGCCGCACGATGCTTTTGCAATTGTAGTCATTGTGACAACTGGCGACAAAATCATCGACCGTCCGCTAAAGGAAATTGGCGGTAAGGGGTTATTCACCCGCGAGATCGAACAAGCCTTGCTGGACCAATCCATCGATGTTGCCGTTCACTCGATGAAGGACATGCCGACACTTCAGCCAGCTGGTTTGTTGCTAGACACTTACCTCCCGCGTGAGGACGTGCGTGATGCATTCATCTCACTGACAACCGCGTCGCTGGGTGAATTGGCCGAAGGAAGCACTGTAGGCACCTCCAGCTTGCGACGGCAGGCGCAATTGCGGCTAAGGCGGGGCGACCTGAATGTTGTGGAATTCCGTGGCAATCTTCAAACACGATTACGCAAACTGAATGACAAGGTTGCTGACGCGACATTCCTTGCGATGGCTGGCTTGAAACGTTTGAAAATGGATGATGTACCACGGACGCCAATCGAGGTGTCCGACATGCTACCTGCTGTGGCGCAAGGCGCCATCGGAATTGAACGTCGCACGGATGACATGCGCGCGGCCGATATGCTTGCCGCGGTCCATGATGTGCCAACTGGGCAACGGTTGTCAGCGGAACGCGCCTTTCTCGCCGCGCTAGACGGGTCTTGCGAAACCCCAATCGCTGGCTTGGCAGAGCTTGACGGCGGCAACCTGCGCCTGCGTGGCGAGGTATTGCGCCCCGACGGATCGGATGCAGTCAATGATGACATGACAATCTTGATTGAAGACGGCGCAGAGGCTGGCCGGCAAATGGCGGCAAAATTGATAGCGCAGGCCGGCGCAGGTTTCCTTGACTGGCGCAACGCATAAGCAGGGGCCGTGGCTGGGAAATGATCAATGTGTGTAAGTGTATACCGTTGTATTCATCTAACATACTGTGAAGTAATGATATTTTTGTATACATGATGAAATAAATCGGTAGGAATTTGGACTAAGTTCCATAACAAGGCAGACCGATGCCCCAAATTACTGACCATCCTTTGCGATACGTGTTAGCAAACGAACTTCACGCGCGGCCGTTCCCATCCGTTACAGCCCCTAGCCAAGCTGCCTATCTTGCGATGAAACCCGCGACGCAAGCTGCAGGTCGTGATCACGCCGCAGACCGTAAGCACTTGATCGCACTATTAGACCGTTTTGGCGCGCCGCACCCCCAACCTGATGCAACCCACTATTCAGGCGAGATTGGCCGATACACCCTAAAATGGGAAAGCCACACAGAGTTTGTGACGTATACAATTTTTGGTGTTGGAACAGACCCGCAGCCTTTCGCTGCAGACGCCTTTGGCGTTTTCCCGCAAGATTGGCTCGCTGCGGCGCCGGGCACGCGTGTGACATCTGCGCTGCTGCGGATCGAACTTTGCGAAGGGGATTCTGGAATTGCCGAAAAGACAGCGCAATGGTTCGTGCCAGAGAGCCTTGCAATTAGCCGCGTTCTTGACAATGCGCTTGTGCTCGCTGCTGATTTTCGGATCGACCCTGCAGGACATATGCGTTTTGCTATCTTTGCGCGACCAGACATCGGAAAGCGGCGGATCGGGCGGGTAATGCAGCGACTGTGTGAGATTGAGACCTACAAAGCGATGGCAATGTTGGGGCTAAGTCGCGCACGTGAGATGAACGATACACTGACACAGATTGATGATGAACTGACCAGCTTGCTGTCTGATAT
>CANNZV010007115.1:0-11742 GCA_947561585.1 Caprella mutica | reverse complement strand
CAAATCATTAACTACACTAATACTAACCCGAATGTTTGCTGGTGGTGGCAGCATCGTACTGCCAGCGTCAGCGCACTTACTTACACACTGCCTGTAGATACAAAGAAAATGAGAGCTATTTTAGGCGAGACTTGAAAGAGAGAATTAAAAAGAACAGTGTTCATTTCCATCTTTTACTGATTCATTTTAATCTTAAAAATAAAGATTGTTTTTACGAAGTTACTATATTTTTAAATTTAGGCTAGAAAAGAGAGTGGATTCGAAACTGTTGTCAGAAATATTTATGATCAGTATGATAGTTTCCATTTATAAGATAAGGTAAAATAGTATTGTATGCTTTAACATTAGTTTGATATTCACATAATTATAAGTTATAATAAATAGGTTTTTAATTAGCAATTGTTTGCTAATAGAAGATAATTAATTATTTTTGTTATCTGATCAAAAATATTATTCATATAGGTACATTATATACTACTGTCCTCAAATTGTAGCTAAAATTTTGTCCAGATAAGAACAATTAGTCGATGCAGCATTATACCCAATTGAAAATATGAGCAGGTTCGAGGCAGCGGATAAGCCGATAGCGGTAGTCACCACGGCAGCCAGGGTACAGCGTGGGAGCCAAACTGACCGCTTTGGGGGCTATATCAACTCCGTGCAGCTGCACAGAACTACTCCGGGCACCTGCTCCTATTTTCCCGGCGCGCTGCCTAGCTGCAGATAAGCAACCCTTAGCAAAAACTGGTATAATATTAATATAATATTTCAGTCGTTGCTAAGGGCCGCGTATCCGCAGTTAGGCAGCGCGCCGGGAAAATAGGAGCAGGTGCCCGGAGTAGTTCTGTGCAGCTGCACGGAGTAGAATTAACCCCCAAAGCGGTCAGTTTGGCTCTCACGCTGCTCCCTGGCTGCCGTGGTGACTACCCCAACCGACTTAACCGCTTCCTCGAACCTGCTCCTATTTTCCTTGTAAATATAGCTTTCTGGTTGTTTCAGTACATTAAAATTAACATACCATTTTGAATTATTTTTATATTGCAAGATAACTATATTACACTGAGAAAAAATTGCGAGTCAACCTGACTCATTGCTTGAGTCAAGGCTGCAAGACTCCAATGTTGAAGTCTTATTTCTTGGTTGACTCTACCTGAGTCAATCCGACTATGAATTAGGAGTCAATATGACTCTTGTTTTTGAGTAAAATAGTAGGGCGAGTCAAATTGACTCACTTTTTTGAGCCAGTTTTGGGACAAACTAAAAACTCAAATTTTGAGTCAACTTGACTCGTATTTTTTTCTCAGTGTATATTTTCAATCAGAACCTGCAATAAAAGGTTTTAAAATGCTCACGGGTAATTGATTTCCTGGTCATTGTGAGGCCTTTCTATCAGTCTCTTCCCTCTCAGAATAGCAATTCAGTAGATGTTTGTGTTAACTGTTCCAGGTACGTCATCAGGTTGAGAAATAAATGAACACTTCGTAGTCTGTCAGAATCATTTGTTAAAATATATACCTACTGTATTATAAATTAACTAATGTTTTCTATGCCACTCAGCACTCATGATATTCGTCTGAACGAAATCTTATGTGATAAAATTTTCTTCTAAAACACTTAGAAGAAATGAAAAAAGAATATCAGCTCTAAATTACTGAATAACCAAAACAATGGTTGATTGACATTCTTATTAAAGATAAATATTACATTCATTATAGTTTTCGAATTAAATCTTATCACAAAGTACTGGAAATATAAAAAAATACAATAATTACTTTTAGTCTACATCTCTCGATTAAGCTCAAATCAAATAGTAAAAGTACTCACAATATAAAATTTAATGATCCTCTCCACTCTAATTTTATTATTGCTTTATTCATTAGAACTAAGGTTACTGATTACAAAACTGCAAACTATTTCTAATTTGCTTCTATATTTATATCATAGCATGTAAATTAGGTTATTGTTGTGATTTCACTTCTAACCTCAGAATTTCATGCGAAGAAAAAGGATTGATTGAATATTGAAAGATTCAAAACTTTAATATAGCTTTCAGATATATTATAAATGGCTACCTAGCTAAACCGCTATCTAAATTCCATTACCCTAAAAATACATTAGGTACCTAAAAGTGAACCTATATACCTAATTACCATCAAATTTACTATAACCCATGATAAGTTAGACTGCAGCCTTGTTCTTCTATTGAATCTTAGAAAAGGTGAAAGTTTAATTAATTATTTATAACAGAATACTTGATCGAATTTTTCTGTTAACTGTTTTATGTTATATAACCTTAGCTCTGGAAACTTAAAGCAATTCCATATTTTTTTAATTTAGATTGGAGAGGACCTTTAAGAAAATGATGAAAAAATAGACAAGACAAATACACTTCTCGCGCAACCTGATTGGGATTCCAAGTGAAGCCCCCACAGTCTGAAAAAGATTGACAAGCCGAACCACATTGCAAAATGTGTGAAGCCTCAAGCGCCAGAGTTGTTTGATGTGTCGATAGCTCATAGTAGGCACTGGCTATCAGGGAATAAGTCATAAACTCAACGACAACCATTTTAACTTAATTTCACTCGTTTGGACTGAAGCTATATTTTATGTTAGTCTGAAATATAATAGGCTATCAGGGAATACGTCATAATCTCAGCCACTACCATTTTAACAAAATCTTCCTTAATTGGACTAAAACTGCATTTTAAGTAAGCCTGAAATGTATTCAATAAAAAATATATACCAGCAAATAATTATTTCTTTCAAAATATTCTACCATTCTTTTTATTAGATGGAAATTTATATTAAAAACTTTTTACAAAATATTATAATACAATTTAGAAAAATTTCTGATTCAAAAAAAGTTTGTCTTACCATCTGTGTTTCAAGTTATCCAGGAAATATATTTAATTAGAGAATTATGAGTTTAGCAGTCTAAAGAACTGATTACTTTTTTTTTTCTATTTGCCAATCAACAAACATTTTTTATAATTTTACTTTCTTCAATTGTCTTCAATATTAATTTAGATTGTCACACACAACAAACCTCAATTACTATTCTTAGTATATTTTAATTCTATTTATCATTTTGAAACCCGGATGGCAGCACAAGGCAGTTTTGTAGCAGAAATTTTGTATAAGAGTGGTGCTAAAATATTCTCTGTAATATTATCATGTTCACTGAGAGAAATAATTTTTGGTCATCAAACAACACACTGTAGTTTAACTCATTGTGGGTTGATTATACGCTAAAATAGTTATTTCTTGTTATGTGCTAGGTGTAGATAAACTACAGCATGTGGTTTAATTCTCTAGTCAGTATAAACTCACAAAATGTAGGTAAAATTTTATATTTCTGTGGTTAGCAATACGCATCATCTATGTCAGTTCACCTTACCTACAATACAAATCAAAATTAAACTTGCATGTGGGTAAATTATTTTCCTTTGTCAGTATATATAACCGTCGTCTATGTAGTTAGAGTATTACTATGAAATTATTAATCACATGTATGTAAATTTAATGTAAATCAGGCGGGAAACTGGAGTGGCGCGTCAGTTTCAGTGAAATATCAAAGAAGGTAGGTGTGTAATTTGGTAGTAACCTTAATTTAATTTCATCTATGTCCAGTGCTTAAATATATAGAAATAGCTTTATATATCAGAACATAAAATAGGCTAGAATAGTTTTCTGTGATCAATTCATTCTGAAAAATAGAAAATCAGCCTACCTATATATAATTGGAAAAGGTCCAAGGCAGAATCTCCAATACCTTGCAGCATAGCCTTTAGGCAGCTGACTATAATCTTTAGTTTGCTCTAGCCTCTACTTCTAGGGTGCTTGTATGTAATATAATCCTAATTACAATATAATATATTGGTGTAAACTTTTTGAAGTCTCTGTCAGACTGTCTGCCACAGTGTCACTCCTAATTTCTGACTCTCTGCCCTGGCCAGATTGCAGAAACTGGTAAAGTGCTTTCCAAGAAATCCTCTATGTTTTCCTTCTCTTCTAAGAAAAATACATGTATATAAGAGAAGAAATCAATAACTGTTTGCACAGATAATGTTAAAATACAGACTGATGCCAAAGTAAAATTATGTGGTCCATGAACTCTCCAATTTTTTCACCAGTTCTCCCATATTGTATTTGATGGTAAACTTGGTTGGTTTTTCTTTTTAAATTAATATTCTTTATATATCACTATTTTGCCTTCAATATTGTAAGTGAAAATTGCTAAATCAATAATATTAGTCAGTTATCTAGTGAATGGAAGACTATAGCCAATTGAATTAATTTGTTTTCTGGCTTTTTCAAGATTTTTTTTTTTTAAAGTAAGAGTACCTAGTTCTGTGCACCACTTACAGACTAATAATTATTTTCTAAATTTCATAATTATCTCTGATGACTTGATTGTTCTGTTGGCAGTCGGCAGAATATGGAATATTTTTTATCCTTTTCTGTGAAAATTATCTTTAGGTTTTTTTTACTTTTATTTCAATGAGAGGTTGAGAACAATAATCAAAGTAGATTTTTTTGAGATCAGTTTCTATGGACTTTGATATATGATGATCAGTTAATGGGATTTTAAAAATCCAGTGCATTTAATATATTCAATTGTAACCTTTATGCCAAATAGATTTTTAAATAGTGTATTCTTTACTATCAAATATTTAATTTAAACACCAGACTACTGAAACTGGTAAATTGTTCTAAAATTCTCTATTTTGCATTCTGTTTTCAACAAAATAAATTTAAATAGAAGAAAATAAGTATTTTTTGCACAGAAAATATTTAAAAAATTATTATTCAGCAGATTTGATTTGAGATAGTTACTTTCTGGCTCTTGGTAACAATTTAATTAATTGGGACTGAAATGCTCTCTGAAATCAACCTAAATTTCAGAATCTCCCTCTGCTTCTATAGAATTTTAACTTTTTATAGATACCATGACTTTCACATGGCTCTTCTTCAGAGTAATATGATATGAACTTTGGTAACAGTAGCTACAAAGTGATTGAAATTCAGTAGCTAGTACTACTTCTTTACATTTAATTCTATGTTGTCATCAATAGCTGCATGATAGCTAATTGATTATTTTTCTCATTCAATTATATTCATTCTCTGCTTTCAAATCTACTATATTTAATTCTAATTTAGAGAAGTCCATTGGATAAAGGAAATATGTTCTTGCTGTTACCTAATCTTAGACTGTTTATATCTATTGTGGATGATTATTTCAACAATTAAGTCAATTATCATTATATTCATTGTGAATTTTAGTTTTTTTGCTAATCATTGCTACATAGCTAGTCAGTAATTAGCCTTAATCTCTCAATTGTACTAACTATTCTCAACAATTTCCTTATTCCATATTTTTTGCAGACACCAGAGACATTCTAATGAAGACTTTTGGGGTGGCTTGCCTACTTTTGCTAACATCATCACAACAACAAGAGATTGAGGCCCACTACTGCTGATGTTGGTGTTAACTTTTAGAGGTAAGTTTCTGAAAGTTTTACCCATTTATTTGACTTCTAGCTAACTATGAATGGGAAGATCTTCATTAATCGATGCTTTGTAATTTTCTTTTCAGTCATATGGCTAACTATTGAAGAGGATAGCTTGGCTAGAGAAGTAATCTTCCTTCTTAGTCTCATTCCAGCCACCCATCTTCAAAGTCTTCTGAAGTTGATCAATATTATGTTTCCTCTGATGACATTATGTTTTGGGTGCCAACAGTTTTTGAAGGCGATTGATGTAGCATTTTAAACAATTCCAAGTTTTGAATTTGCAATATTGCAAGGAGTGGTGAAACATTATTTACTTTACTGTGAACATCATTGTACGATATTCTTTCAATATTATGATATGAAAGCTCCATGCGTCACTGATTTGGTGAGTCGCTTTGAGAAATAGCTAGATGTGAACAATTCAGTTCATGAACTACTAAATGACTTTTTATTTGTTTGGGTACCGTGGAGCTACAAGGAAGCTTTATTTGGGCCTTTTTAAACTTAACTATATATAACTTCTTCTTTAATCCTCGAGTTATAATCTAGTTGCAGTTTCTCCTTTGATGGTGTGATCTCAAATTTAGTAATCTATTAAATGAGTTAATAGAATTGTTATATTTCTTGAATATTTTATTCATGTTTAATAATACATAAATTGGTAACTTCTTCAATTTTTATAGCTTCTGAGAAACTATTATAATTTTATACTTACTAATGTTTACCAAGTATTGTGTGTTTCTGAAATTGTTCTTTTTATATTAAATGTAATTAATTAATTTTGAGTTTTATTACAATGATTTGTTAAATATGGAAAGATTTGTTAAATATCCAATTTAATTATTTATATTGTATCTATTTTAACTAATTTAACAGAAGTATTATCACTCTATAGTTAATAGTTAATCTTCATGCTGTATTATATATGAATTCTTATGAATTTGATTACTACAGTATTTTGTAATTGAGTGTAGCTAAAGTAAACATTATCCAAGTGGCTAAAATAAAATGCATGTAGGTAAAATTGCTTAACGACTGTAGTTTGAAGGATTATTTTATCAGTTAAATATTCTTTTACATGAGGTTTGAATTGCATGCATGTTGGTAAAATAGACAACTAGCTGTAGTTTAATTAATGAGCATGTAGGTAATGTTTAACCACAGCTGTGGTTTGAATTGCTTGTATGTAGGTAAAATAGACATTCAGCTGTAGTTAGAATGGTGATAGATGTAGGTAAAATAAAGTACATGCATGTAGGTAAAATTATATTATAAATTCATGATGTTTGATTCAAACCACAGCTGTGGTATGGTTTAAAAACGACCAACATTGTGGTTTGTATGAAACTATATATAGGTTCGGTTAAGTACACTTTTCTTTCAGTGTTGTATAGAAATTATAATTCATTATTCTACCTAATAGTTATACTTTTTAAATTAACTATGAATGTCCATTATTATTTTATTAACTTTCAAAAGATCTACAGTCTCATTATAGAATGACGTTCCATTTCATATTTGAAAAAATTATTTCTTTCCTGCAATATGGAAAATAATAATTAACTATTAATTCATCATTTGTGTATCTCACTTGCTTCAACCAATATGACAACAAATGTTATAAATACAATCTTCTCACTCAGGCCTCATCGTGGAAATTCGTAGTGAAGAAACGTATTATTACTTGGCGAAAACACGTATTAAGACACTTTTCACGAGTTCACACCAGCATATGATATGAATTTATATAAATGATATGATAATAAAGTTATAATAATAATGTGACTGACCATTGATTTAAGAAAATGGAGTGTAAACATGGATATTTAATTAAAGAAAAAAATGCATTTGTCTAGTATAAACAGTATATATTTTCTATATTCATCGATTGATCTTCAGTATATATACTTATTAATAAAATATAAAATAATACTCAAGCAATTGATTTTTACCACTATCCGTTTATTGAGATAATATTAGCTAAAGGAAGATATTGAATGTTTAATATTTAGTCTATATGATTATTTTCCTTTAATTATTTCTTCATAGAGTAAATTAAATAATGTCTACACAAACTGCCCGAATAACTTTAATGAAGTATAATGAATTATTTAACAATGTAATATATTACACCTCACAATGTGATAATGATAATTTACATGATGACTATCAAATTTAATACGAAATTACTTATATGGATTACAATGATTATTGTAAGAAGTTCAGCAGGAAATAGTTAACATATCTAATATCGTATGGATGTTGAATATTGTGTAATTGCACATATATTCATTTTTATCAGGTATTATTTATTGAGAAAATAATAATAAATAATGTGGCACTATTAGAGTCACTGGAATGAAATTAAATTAAATAGAGTAACAAACTAACATTATACTATTTTATATTGTATTAAACCAGTTGCTTCTGGACGATATGCAGTACGCTTCAATTATTAAAACTATTGATTTCAATGAGAAGTATATATGTCGAAGTTTGAAGTTTGATATGATTACAATAAACCGTCAACCCGGCCTTTACCGCCCAAGAAATACTGTATGTTAATTTTTTTTCTGATAGATCAATATTAGATAGATAACATTTTTAATAAAGAATAAGTTAAAAAAAATCATTTGTCGTTTTTTTGAAGTCAAGTATTAAATGAGAAAAACCTTGTGGGTTCAAAATCTCAAATCATTATGTGACACAGTCCACATTTATTTTTACGCTTATTATTGCTGGAAATGATTATATGGATTAAATATAAACATTATTTGATGTTTTTGTAATATCCTCCCGAAAAGAAAGTGGTCGTTAAACGGTTTAGTCTTTTACTACGTCAACTCTGACGTTTAACGTAGTCTAAACTTTACTCTCACAAAATTGGTAACTAAATCTTATGATCTCAACACTATTGCAGTGCTTATTTTTGTACATACATTCTCAGCCAAACACAGTTCAAACTTCCATCTGTTATTAAACATAGCTCACAGTACGAATTATAGAAAAGTTTACACAGTTCTGTTTGAGTTTCTGTAGTCCTTTTTGTGATTCTAAAAAAAGATGTTCCGTCGGATCTAGTAGAGTACGGAATACAGTGTACCAAAATGTTAAAAAGATGAAGACTCCATTTGATGTACTATATTCTTATTTAGATAATTCAATTTCAAATAAATTTAGCAATTATTGTTTTAATTTTGAAGAGAGTTTTATCATCAAATTTTACTGGTAAATTTTAAGTATCTTCAAAAAAATTATAACATTCTTGATAACTTTAATATTAAATATGAAATTGACACAAATGTTTGAAATATAGTTAAATTAATTTTCTTTAAGCAAAGAATCCCACAGTTACATATAATAACCTCGTGAGAAATTTGAATAACAGCTGTAATAACCAACTTTGAACTTACGAATCTTCCTCTGAAATATTGTTATCATTGGGGTCATGAATAGATATTTCTGTTAGGAAGAAAGAAAAGCCCATTTTTATATTCATTTTATCTCTCTAAATATATTTTTGTTTGAAGAAATTCAGGAATGGGATGACGCAATAGGTTAATTACGTAATGTATATAGCAATAAGGATCCTGCTTGTATTTTACATTACACTTCTAATAACTAAATCTGTATACTTTATATTATACCAATACATTACATAAATTATCATGACGATATACAGAATATAGTATACGTACACACTGTAAAGTTTGAATCAAAACTACAATTCGTATCATAACTACAATTTGTAGCATCGAAGTAAATAAATGGGACATGAAATCAAGCGAGAAATGGAAAAAAGTTTCGATGGCTCTTCCAGAATTTTAAACCTGCCTATATTGAAATTTATGAAAGAGTTAAGTGAATTCAAAGATTTTTCAACATTTTATGTATTTAAACAAGATTAAAAACAAATACAGACGTGACATATAGTGTTTATTTGTTTAATCGATCATAAATTTAAAAATACAAATGCAAATGTAATTTGACAAAAAAAAATCGTCAAATTTAAACTCTTCAGGAAACCAAGATAGATTTAATATATTATCATACCATGTAATCTATTTAGTTCTGATTACTTTATTGCACAAAACTTAAATTTATCATTTATAAACTAAATTGTTTAGAATATCATCTTACATGTTTATCAAATCCCGATAATTAACTAGAATAGAAATAAGAGCTGTATTTATGACGCAGTTTAACTAATTTATGCAATTCAAACCACAATGCATTGTCTCTAATTCCAAATATTCAACTCACTCACACCTAACCTTCAACACTCGATCACAAATGAGCCAATCTGTTCCATAATTAGTATTTGAAATCAGAGAAACCTGCTGAAATGTTACACAATCTAACCAGTCAAACAATGAATTGACATTGGGCCGCAGAATACTGAATTATGGAAATAGAATCCTATAATATTAGATGTGCTTTCTCAATAATTTCCGTATGAGAATAATTATAATTTCAATAGATTGTTAAAAGAATATAATTTCTCTTCCTTTCATGAGATCACTTTTAAGTACTTTAACAAACAATTAGGCTAATGTGAATGCAAATTTCTAGACTGGCAGTCATTTATCAGCAGATCTGGTGGCACCTGACAAGCAATTTGTTTCCATCAGTTCAAGTATTTAGATTCACATTCTAGTTATTAGTTCGGAAGAATAATTCGAGTATTTACCGTTTAGAAATGTAATGATCACGGGAGAACCTGGTTAGTATAAATTTATAAATGATATAATTCACTTGAAGAGATTTTTCTTAACTTAGAAATTCGGTATACATTGTATTAAATTCTGTTGAAGAGTCTAAACTAATTTTCTTGCATCATTTCATCAATAAAACAGTTTAGTAACTTAGATTTAGTAAGATAAATATTGATGCCAAATTATTGATGAATGCTAAACAAATCCTGCCCGAATTAATTTATTGTATGATTATTTTAATTTTTGAATTTTTCTTATGTTGGCTTTACATAATTAATTTTAAAAATGCATCAGTTCACATATCCCTGCAATAGTATTGCTATAATAGAACACGATATGGAACATACATACGTTCGAGTACAAAATGTTCATGTCGAAAGAATAATGACTGTAAATGAAGTACACTTATCTATATATGAAAACACAAGTTCCATTCCACTTTTAGGTAACTGTGAATCAAAAATTAATACAAATACATATTCTTCTTGATATTTTGTAAAATGCTGTAAAATGACACAATCCAAACAAAGATTCAAGACATAGCGTGGTAACAAATTTGTTAATTAGAATCTCACAATATTCTAAAACATATTACCTCAAGTTTGACTACTATTTAGAATGCAAGAAAAAACAATATGAGAATGTGGAGGTAGGTCTCTTCTCACATCGTATTCTTTTGTTCCAAATAGGATAGACGATGTAATACACCAATTGAGTGTTATAAAGCATACACGAGATATATCACCAATAGAGTGCAATAGTTTACACGAGTTGACACATCAATAAAGTGACTCAGTGAGTGCAATTGGATACACAATGTAACACACCAATAGTGTGTTATAGGATACTCGAAGTAACACATCAATACAGTGCTACAGAATACACAAGTTAACACACCAATAGAATGCTGTAGAATACACAGCGTAACGTATTAATAGAGCAATAGAGTGTAATAGGATACACGAGGTAACACAGCAGTAGAGTGCTACTGATGTGTTACACGAAGTAACACACCAATAGATTGCTATAGGATACACGAAGTAACACACCAATAGTTTGCTATAGGATACACGAAGTAACACACCAATAGATTGCTATAGGATACACGATGTAACACACCAATGGATTGTTGTAAGATACACAAGGTTTTTTATAACAAATGTGAGAATAGAAAATTAGTACTCATATCAGCCTAGCGTGCCTTATACGGAACAGCAAATATAAAATTATATGTAGAAAAATCAGAGGATAATCCAATTATGAAATTTAACTAGAAAAGTCAGTTCAAACCTTGTTCACCATATGCAGCTACCAAAATAACATTTTCTTGAGAGAAACTTGCAAAATAATAGCTTTTATTTCTTGGAAGTCAATGTTTTTATCTAATGTCAGTAACATGTATTTTACAGAGACAGCAGAGCACAGATTGGAAATCATGAGGGGCTGAACTTACACATATGTGTTGTAGAACATCTAATGAGCATCCCTAACGCCCTTGCATAGGCTTTTCACAC
>CANNZV010007114.1:0-11813 GCA_947561585.1 Caprella mutica | reverse complement strand
ATTATTTACCTCTCTTACCAGTGATTATTTACCTCTCTTACCAGTGATTATTTACCTCTCTTACCAGTGATTATTTACCTCTCTTACCAGTGATTATTTACCTCTCTTACCAGTGATTATTTACCTCTCTTACCAGTGATTATTTACCTCTCTTACCAGTGATTATTTACCTCTCTTACCAGTGATTATTTACCTCTCTTACCAGTGATTATTTACCTCTCTTACCAGTGATTATTTACCTCTCTTACCAGTGATTATTTACTTCTCTTACCAGTGATTATTTACCTCTCTTACCAGTGATTATTTACCTCTCTTACCAGTGATTATTTACCTCTCTTACCAGTGATTATTTACTTCTCTTACCAGTGATTATTTACCTCTCTTACCAGTGATTATTTACCTCTCTTACCAGTGATTATTTACCTCTCTTATTAGTGATTATTTACCTCTCTTACCAGTGATTATTTACTTCTCTTACCAGTGATTATTTACCTCTCTTACCAGTGATTATTTACATCTCTTACCAGTGATTATTTACCTCTCTTACCAGTGATTATTTAGCTCTCTTACCAGTGATTATTTACCTCTCTTACCAGTGATTATTTAGCTCTCTTACCAGTGATTATTTAGCTCTCTTACCAGTGATTATTTACCTCTCTTACCAGTGATTATTTACCTCTCTTACCAGTGATTATTTACTTCTCTTACCAGTGATTATTTACCTCTCTTACCAGTGATTATTTACCTCTCTTACCAGTGACTATTTACCTCTCTTACCAGTGATTATTTACCTCTCTTACCAGTGATTATTTAGCTCTCTTACCAGTGATTATCTGCCTCTTCGTTTTCACTTTCATCACTATGTGACAGCACCTGTGCGTTCATCTCCCCCTAGTTACCTCCACCAGTTACACATATGTATGCAGTGTGCGATATACATATGTATGCAGTGTGTGTATGAATGTATGTGTATGCTCTCCTTACATTTGTTGCAGCCAATTAAGGTGTAACAGCTGTTGATAGAACTGTTGTAGTTATACATAATATTGCAAGGAGTTGAACAAAATGAAACTTAGCATGAAACACATATCATATACACTGTGTGTGTATATAAACTCTAGGTGTGTCATACACTCTATGTGTGTCATACACTCTAGGTGTGTCATACACTCTATGTGTGTCATACACTCTAGGTGTGTCATACACTCTATGTGTGTCATACACTCTAGGTGTGTCATACACTCTAGGTGTGTCATACACTCTAGGTGTGTCATACACTCTAGGTGTGTCATACACTCTGGTGTGTCATACACTCTAGGTGTGTCATACACTCTATGTATGTCATACACTCTAGGTGTGTCATACACTCTAGGTGTGTCATACACTCTAGGTGAGTCATACACTCTAGGTGTGTCATACACTCTAGGTGTGTCATACACTCTAGGTGTGTCATACACTCTGGTGTGTCATACACTCTAGGTGTGTCATACACTCTAGGTGTGTCATACACTCTAGGTGTGTCATACACTCTAGGTGTGTCATACACTCTAGGTGTGTCATACACTCTAGGTGTGTCATACACTCTAGGTGTGTCATACACTCTAGGTGTGTCATACACTCTGGTGTGTCATACACTCTGGTGTGTCATACACTCTAGGTGTGTCATACACTCTAGGTGTGTCATACACTCTAGGTGTGTCATACACTCTAGGTGTGTCATACACTCTATGTGTGTCATACACTCTAGGTGTGTCATACACTCTATGTGTGTCATACACTCTATGTGTGTCATACACTCTAGGTGTGTCATACACTCTATGTGTGTCATACACTCTATGTGTGTCATACACTCTATGTGTGTCATACACTCTAGGTGAGTCATACACTCTAGGTGTGTCATACACTCTAGGTGTGTCATACACTCTGGTGTGTCATACACTCTAGGTGTGTCATACACTCTAGGTGTGTCATACACTCTAGGTGTGTCATACACTCTAGGTGTGTCATACACTCTAGGTGTGTCATACACTCTAGGTGTGTCATACACTCTATGTGTGTCATACACTCTAGGTGTGTCATACACTCTATGTGTGTCATACACTCTATGTGTGTCATACACTCTAGGTGTGTCATACACTCTATGTGTGTCATACACTCTATGTGTGTCATACACTCTATGTGTGTCATACACTCTAGGTGTGTCATACACTCTAGGTGTGTTAAACACTCTAGGTGTGTCATACACTCTAGGTGTGTCATACACTCTATGTGTGTCATACACTCTATGTGTGTCATACACTCTATGTGTGTCATACACTCTAGGTGTGTCATACACTCTAGGTGTGTTAAACACTCTAGGTGTGTCATACACTCTAGGTGTGTCATACACTCTATGTGTGTCATACACTCCATGTGTGTCATACTTTGTCATATTCTTTCCTCATGCTTTAACTACATTTCCCACTATTAGTCCCATCACATCACCTTGTAGCATTGAAGATGGTTAACAATCATAACAATGTTCCCGGAAGCGTAGAGCAGAATCAAAGGACAATGGAAATTTATATAGTTACTCCACACATTTAATCTATCAAAACAACTTCCCCTTCGTAGTTAACTATTCAATTAGGTCAGTGCATCGAAATACATCAATTCGAATAAACAGTGCATGTTCATCTGGCTCAGTCCAACTTCAAACCCTGAAAACGACCTGAATTTTAGCGGATCAATGGACACCGATTGATTGCCTCTCTTCTGATATCTTTCCAATTCCAACTAACTCTATCATCTCACTATTTCTAACGTCTGTGATTCTATTGAAATGTCATTTAGATAACCAATTCGTAGCAGTATAATGAATATCGATCTTATTTATGTATAAACGGTACTACGTTCTATATGTAGAGGCTATACACTCATATCCCTTTGATTGTATTTATGAAGTACTGTTGAGAGTTGTATCTGTTACGGGGAATAACCAATGTATGTATGTGAGTAGAGTTGTCCAGACTAGTTAGTGAGTATATCCGGGAAAATGATTTCCTAGGATATACTTGCCTTGCTCCAAAACAGTTAATGTACTATCAGAGAAAAGAGTCACTGTGATGATGTACTATCAGAGAAAAGAGTCACTGTGATGATGTACTATCAGAGAAAAGAGTCACTGTGATGATGTACTATCAGAGAAAAGTGTCACTGTGATGATGTACTATCATAGAAAAGAGTCACTGTGATGATGTACTATCAGAGAAAAGAGTCACTGTGATGATGTACTATCAGAGAAAAGAGTCACTGTGATGATGTACTATCAGAGGAAAGAGTCACTGTGATGATGTACTATCAGACAAAAGAGTCACTGTGATGATGATCAGAGAAAAGAGTCACTGTGATGATGTACTATCAGAGAAAAGAGTCACTGTGATGATGTACTATCAGAGAAAAGAGTCACTGTGATGATGTACTATCAGAGGAAAGAGTCACTGTGATGATGTACTATCAGACAAAAGAGTCACTGTGATGATGATCAGAGAAAAGAGTCACTGTGATGATGTACTATCAGAGAAAAGAGTCACTGCGATGATGTACTATCAGAGAAAAGACATTTATGTTCACACAATTTGCCGAGTTGCAAACTCTTAAGTAAGCGCTGCGCGTTTTTAGCTCTCTTTAACCACCATAGCCATGTGTCCGTTAATACATTCATTTTATTTATTTTGAAATCAGATACTGATGGTATATGTGCAAATTAGCAGATACAACAAACTAGCGGATACAACAAACTAGCGGATACAACAAACTAGCAGATACAACAAACTAGCGGATACAACAAACTAGCAGATACAACAAACTAGCGGATACAACAAACTAGCGGATACAACAAACTAGCTGATTCAACAAACTAGCGGATACAACAAACTACATTGCGGCCATTCATGTGGGGAGTTTCAAAGTAATCTTTATATATAAATGAAGGTTATTTTGAAACTTGACATAAATTGCCGTTATGTAGTTTGTTGCATCCGCTAGTTTGTTGCACTGCACACTTCATGTTTTTTTAATGACCTGGCAGGGGGGTTCGGGTTAATTGATTACAAAAGGTTTTCAAAAATACTGATATACACATTACCAGTATTTGATTTTAAAATTATTAGACTGAAGGTATTATTGCACGCTAGGCATTGGGGGGTTTAAAGGAGTAAGAAAACGCGCAGAGCATTCTTAAGAGTGCGCAAATAGGTAAGTGGCGTGGAACATACACATTCACTGGAGATAATTTTGACGCTATAACCATTGGTTGTTCTAAGTGAAATGCACATTGCTTGTCTCTCTTTTCGTCACATTCCTATGACAGTAATAACAGAGTCCATGAACTTTGGAGCTATTTTCCTGTCGCACTACTCCTACTAAGTCCGTTGTATCCATTATATTTTGACATCAAAGACTTTGTTCCTTCGTTCTGAAACCAAGCGATTGAATTTATCAACAGTGGATATTTTTATCGATGCCACTATCAAATATATCAATTGTATGATCAAGGTGACTAGCAAGGTTTACCAGCAAAACAGTCATTTCTATCAAGGTGACTAGCAAGGTTTACCAGCAAAACAGTCATTTCTATCAAGGTGACTAGCAAGGTTTACCAGCAAAACAGTCATTTCTATCAAGGTGACTAGCAAGGTTTACCAGCAAAACAGTCATTTCTATCAAGGTGACTAGCAAGGTTTACCAGCAAAACAGTCATTTCTATCAAGGTGACTAGCAAGGTTTACCAGCAAAACAGTCATTTCTATCAAGGTGACTAGCAACGTTTACCAGCAAAACAGTCATTTCTATCAAGGTGACTAGCAAGGTTTACCAGCAAAACAGTCATTTCTATCAAGGTGACTAGCAAGGTTTACCAGCAAAACAGTCATTTCTATCAAGGTGACTAGCAAGGTTTACCAGCAAAACAGTCATTTCTATCAAGGTGACTAGCAACGTTTACCAGCAAAACAGTCATTTCTATCAAGGTGACTAGCAAGGTTTACCAGCAAAACAGTCATTTCTATCAAGGTGACTAGCAAGGTTTACCAGCAAAACAGTCATTTCTATCAAGGTGACTAGCAAGGTTTACCAGCAAAACAGTCATTTCTATCAAGGTGACTAGCAAGGTTTACCAGTAAAACAGTCATTTCTATCAAGGTGACTAGCAAGGTTTACCAGCAAAACAGTCATTTCTATCAAGGTGACTAGCAAGGTTTACCAGCAAAACAGTCATTTCTATCAAGGTGACTAGCAAGGTTTACCAGCAAAACAGTCATTTCTATCAAGGTGACTAGCAAGGCTTACCAGTAAAACAGTCATTTCTATCAAGGTGACTAGCAAGGTTTACCAGCAAAACAGTCATTTCTATCAAGGTGACTAGCAAGGCTTACCAGTAAAACAGTCATTTCTATCAAGGTGACTAGCAAGGTTTACCAGCAAAACAGTCATTTCTATCAAGGTGACTAGCAAGGTTTACCAGCAAAACAGTCATTTCTATCAAGGTGACTAGCAAGGTTTACCAGCAAAACAGTCATTTCTATCAAGGTGACTAGCAAGGTTTACCAGTAAAACAGTCATTTCTATCAAGGTGACTAGCAAGGCTTACCAGTAAAACAGTCATTTCTATCAAGGTGACTAGCAAGGTTTACCAGCAAAACAGTCATTTCTATCAAGGTGACTAGCAATGTTTACCAGCAAAACAGTCATTTCTATCAAGGTGACTAGCAAGGTTTACCAGTAAAACAGTCATTTCTATCAAGGTGACTAGCAAGGCTTACCAGTAAAACAGTCATTTCTATCAAGGTGACTAGCAAGGTTTACCAGCAAAACAGTCATTTCTATCAAGGTGACTAGCAATGTTTACCAGCAAAACAGTCATTTCTATCAAGGTGACTAGCAAGGTTTACCAGCAAAACAGTCATTTCTATCAAGGTGACTAGCAAGGTTTACCAGTAAAACAGTCATTGGGTTTTTAACCTGGGTTCGACCAAACCCCATGGGTTCTGTAAGTCAGTCTCGGGGATTCTCCTCTTTGGGTTATTATATCTTTCTGTGAAATTAATTTTTTGATTGTTTTGGTTTTTGAACAGTGATGTTACGTGGTACGTTGTGTTCACTATTGCAGTGCATACGTTCTGATTTTGAATAAAAAAGGCATAACCAATGGGCCCGTACACACGTAGGTATTTTTTAAGTATGATACCTTTATCAACTAAAATGAATAATAATTATATTGTTTTTTTCTTAACTGATTCAGAATATTGTTGAAAAAGTAGGAGAAGCTTAGCAAAAAGTCTGGTGGAAAGACTTAAAAAACTCTACGTGTGTACGGCCCTTGAGAAGCATGTATTGGATTTCTGGTGTTCAGTACTCCATTAAGTATTTATAATCGATTCATAATCAAAATAAACATTCAAATATTTGATACTCAACACCAGTAGTAATAGAGTGATTAATTCCATTACACGGAAGCTCCTACTCACCTTAGAGGCGACAGTATTTTCGCACTGGGTACTGGCGAGGTCAGACAGTAGCCTTCAGGCTTTGCTATCACTCCTTCCTCTGCTTCTGTCTCACGTTAAAATGCACTCAACAAATGATTAAAAATGAAAAATTCCTTAAAAATATATCAAATGGTTGTCAATGTAAAATTTATTGAGTTTATATTTGTTAGTCCAGTAGCAAGAACTGATAGGATACAAAAAATGATATATGGTGTATATTTTTCACGCAATTTGCCAATTGCCCAATCTCGAGAATGCGCTGGGCTTTTTTCAACCCCCTGATGCCGAGCATGCGCTAACAGATTTATTTTATTTATTATAAAATCTAATACTGTTGAGTGATGATACATGTGTATATATAGTGCCACCAGGTCATTAAACAATCATAAAGTGTCCAGTTCAACAAACTAGCGGATAAAACAAACTACATGACGGTCATATATGTTGAGATTTTATACGTAATCTTCATATATTTATATATAAATGTAGATTATTTTAAACTATAATGTCTCAACATTAAGGGGCATTATGAGTGCATTGTGCCCGCTAGTTTGTTGTATTGCACACTTCATGATTGTTTAATGAATGACCTGGGAGTCAGCATGCTCCCCCCTTCATATACGTATAGTATTAGATTTTATAATAAATAAAATGAAGGTACTAACTCACACTCGGTATTTTTAAAGGGGTTGTAATCGCCATTCTCGAGATTGTGCAAATTTGCAAATAGCACGGGATTTGTATATTGAAAATCAACCACCTTCACCATCTTCCCCTCCCCATTTATTACTCTCCCACCATCTTCTGTTTCTCTCCCACCATCTTCTAATCTTCTCCCCATCTTCTAATCTTCTCCCCATCTTCTATTACCCTAGTTTCTCTCACATCTTCAATGTTTAGTGAATCTGTCCCAGATTAGGTGTTTCGCATCACAGACAGATATGTGTCGATAAGTACTTAGTCTATCTTGCCAAGAGTATAAATAATCAAACTCTTACTTCCACCTACCGTTATTCCTAGTTACAATTGAAATGTTTTCTTTCTCTATGTTATAGGGTAAGTTCCGAGTTATCGCTGACATCCACATTTTCGGAGACGCAAGAAAAAATGTAGAGTATTTATTATTTAACTGTTTATTTTGATTGGTATCCATGATAACTGAAATTATATATAATTTAACATTTTAACCCGCTATTTTAGTTGGTATCCATGATTCTTGGAGGTAGGTATCATGGATACCAATTGAGATATTGAAATAATTTGTACTATATATTTTTTTCTTAGGTGTTCGAAAATGTGTACCTGACCAATAACTCCTTAGTTTCCCCCTATAAAGTTTTAGCATGATATATCACCACGTGACATAGTTTGTCTATTGATGCTAATAGTTATTTAGTTATTTAGTTATTTAGCATGTGGTTCACGTGTTGAGATGCAGAGGTGGGTAGGGGGAGGAGGGGGGAGAGTACAGAGGTGGCTTTGTCCTCACAGCTGCTCTACAGCTAGTGTAAAGCCAGTGCATGGTATAGCCTGTAAAGCCAGTGCATGGTATAGCCTGTAAAGCCAGTGCATGGTATAGCCTGTAAAGCCAGTGCATGGTATAGCCTGTAAAGCCAGTGCATGGTATAGCCTGTAAAGCCAGTGCATGGTATAGCCTGTAAAGCCAGTGCATGGTATAGCCTGTAAAGCCAGTGCATGGTATAGCCAATGCACGGTACAGTCAGTGCACGGTACAGCCAGTGCACGGTACAGTCAGTGCACGGTACAGCCAGTGCACGGTACAGCCAGTGCACGGTACAGCCAGTGCACGGTACAGCCAGTGCACGGTACAGCCAGTGCACGGTACAGCCAGTGCACGTACAGTCTGTTAGTAAGGGCGAGAATCAGGTAGTTAATAAAGGATAAAGAGCCTTACTAATTAAAGAAGGGGTAAGACAGAATAAACTAAGTATGAATATTATGGCAGTCAATATTAGGGTTGTGACAATATGCTTTATAAATCATAGATCTAAAGAATATCACAGACGAAATGAAATGGTATCGAATACTATATGCCGCTGGTGTAGAACCATTCAATACTCTTTAATTCTCTCCGTCTATAATATTTTCGGGATCTTTGATTTTAAAAGCATACTGTCACAACCCTTTTGTGATCTACTTTTTTAGAAGCATATTGTCACAACCCAAATAATAACTAATTGTGCTAGAACTAATTAAAAAAGTGTACTCTTTTTGGAATACTTTAACTGTTATTCTACTACCACATCAACAGTTTGGTATTTAGTATATTATTATGTTGGATAATTAGAATAATATTCCAATATATTAAATACGAGTGATTAGATACTGCATAATTATATCATATATACTGGGATAAATTGATTAGAAAAATTATCATTTAATTCAACAAATAACGATTTGAACTATTTTTTCTATCTGTGAGAACTTTATTGGCTATTTAATAACTATGTTATTTCTGAAAATGCTACTTTAATTAAAAATACTGAAGGTCTATAATAATTATTACATGTTAAACTGTTCATTTTAGAAGAGTGTTGTATTTTGACACATTTACGCAATGAATTGAGAGTGTGCGCGTGTGCGTACGTGCTGTCACATGCGTTATGTGTACGCAAACCGTAAGCAGATACGTACATACCGACGCACACTTTCACTCACTGCTCCACCTTGCTCCTAACCGTGTACGTGTGTGATGTGTGTACGTAATGCTTGGTGTACGTGTGTGATGAGTGTACATGTGTGATGTGTGTACGTAATGCTTGGTGTACGTGTGTGATGAGTGTACATGTTTGATGTGTGTATGTGTGTGATGTGTGTACGTGTGTGATGAGAGTACATGTTTGATGTGTGTATGTGTGTGATGTGTGTACGTGTGTGATGAGTGTACATGTTTGATGTGTGTATGTGTGTGATGTGTGTACGTGTGTGATGAGTGTACGTGTGCGATGTGTGTACGTGTGTGATGTGTGTACGCAATGCTTGGTGTACGTGTGTGATGTGTGTACGGGTGTGATGTGTGTACGTGTGTGATGTGTGTACGGGTGTGATGTGTGTATGTGTGTACGTGTGTGATGTGTGTACGTATGTGATGTGTGTGATGTGTGTACGTGTGTGGTGTGTGTGCGTGTGTGATGTGTGTACGTACATGCAATCTATTCTGACTTTCTTAGCCCCACTGAGATTTGTACTTGTTAGATAAAACTAATAATAAGTTTGCAACACTATTGGTACATTGTACTGTTAGGTAAGGAACACTATTGGTACAGTGTACTGGTAGGTAAAGAACACTATTGGTACATTGTACTGGTAGGTAAGGAACACTATTGGTACATTGTACTGTTAGGTAAGGAACACTATTGGTACAGTGTACTGGTAGGTAAAGAACACTATTGGTACATTGTACTGGTAGGTAAGGAACACTATTGGTACAGTGTACTGGTAGGTAAGGAACAATATTGGTAGTGTACTAGTAGGTAAGGAACACTATTAGTACATTGTACTGTTAGGTAAGGAACACTATTAGTACATGGTACTGTTAGGTAAGGAACAATAATAGTACAGTGTACTGGTAGGTAAAGAATGCACTAACGGAACCAATAGTCTAGTAACATGTTCCGTTATTTACTATCATGTGTATGTGACTAGTACTCTTACTAGTACCACTACCAGACTCACCTACACCACCACTACCAGACTCACCTACACCACCACTACCAGACTTACCTACACCACCACTACCAGACTCACATACACCACCACTACCAGACTCACCTACACCACCACTACCAGACTTACCTACACCACCACTACCAGACTTACCTACACCACCACTACCAGACTCACCTACACCACCACTACCAGACTCACCTACACCACCACTACCAGACTTACCTACACCACCACTACCAGACTTACCTACACCACCACTACCAGACTCACATACACCACCACTACCAGACTCACCTACACCACCACTATCAGACTCACCTTTCACAGTATTACAACTTTCATTCCATGATAATTTCTTTCATTTTTTATATATTTTTTATTTCTGTAAATCTATTTGAAATAAACAGCATAAATATTCGTACTCCTGATGTCTCAATGAAATTTAGTCCGTTTAAATGGAATTCTTTATATGATACTGAAGATGGAATGAAAAGAGTCACTGTGATGATGTACTATCAGAGAAAAGAGTCACTGTGATGATGTACTATCAGAGAAAAGAGTCACTGTGATGATGTACTATCAGAGAAAAGAGTCACTGTGATGATGTACTACCAGAGAAAAGAGTCACTGTGACGATGTACTATCAGAGAAAAGAGTCACTGTGATGATGTACTATCAGAGAAAAGAGTCACTGTGATGATGTACTATCAGAGAAAAGAGTCACTGTGATGATGTACTACCAGAGAAAAGAGTCACTGTGACGATGTACTATCAGAGAAAAGAGTCACTGTGATGATGTACTATCAGAGAAAAGAGTCACTGTGATGATGTACTATCAGAGAAAAGAGTCACTGTGATGGTGTACTATCAGAGAAAAGAGTCACTGTGATGATGTACTATCAGAGAAAAGAGTCACTGTGATGATGTACTATCAGAGAAAAGAGTCACTGTGATGATGTACTATCAGAGAAAAGAGTCACTGTGATGGTGTACTATCAGAGAAAAGAGTCACTGTGATGATGTACTATCAGAGAAAAGAGTCACTGTGATGATGTACTATCAGAGGAAAGAGTCACTGTGATGATGTACTATCAGAGAAAAGAGTCACTGTGATGATGTACCATCAGAGAAAAGAGTCACTGTGATGATGTACTATCAGAGAAAAGAGTCACTGTGATGATGTACTATCAGAGAAAAGAGTCACTGCGATGATGTACTATCAGAGAAAAGAGTCACTGTGATGATGTACTATCAGAGAAAAGAGTCACTGTGATGATGTACTATCAGAGAAAAGAGTCACTGTGATGATGTACTATCAGAGAAAAGAGTCACTGTGATGATGTACTATCAGAGAAAAGAGTCACTGTGATGATGTACTATCAGAGAAAAGAGTCACTGTGATGATGTACTATCAGAGAAAAGAGTCACTGTGATGATGTACTATCAGAGAAAAGAGTCACTGTGATGATGTACTATCAGAGAAAAGAGTCACTGTGATGATGTACTATCAGAGAAAAGAGTCACTGTGATGATGTACTATCAGATAAAAGAGTCACTGTGATAATGTACTATCAGAGAAAAGAGTCACTGTGATGA
>CANNZV010007113.1:0-11833 GCA_947561585.1 Caprella mutica | reverse complement strand
GGAAAGAGTCACTGTGATGATGTACTATCAGATAAAAGAGTCAATGTGATGATGTACTATCAGAGGAAAGAGTCAATGTGATGATGTACTATCAGAGGAAAGAGTCACTGTGATGATGTACTATCAGAGAAAAGAGTCACTGTGATGATGTACTATCAAAGAAAAGAGTCACTGTGATGATGTATTATCAGAGAAAAGAGCCACTGCAATGATGTACTATCAGAGAAAAGAGTCACTGTGATGATGTACTATCAGATAAAAGAGTCAATGTGATGATGTACTACCAGAGGAAAGAGTCACTGTGATGATGTACTATCAGAGAAAAGAGTCAATGTGATGATGTACTATCAGAGGAAAGAGTCACTGTGATGATGTACTATCAGATAAAAGAGTCAATGTGATGATGTACTATCAGAGGAAAGAGCCACTGTGATTATGTACTATCAGAGAAAAGAGTCAATGTGATGATGTACTATCAGAGGAAAGAGTCACTGTGATGATGTACTATCAGAGAAAAGAGTCAATGTGATGATGTACTATCAGAGAAAAGAGTCACTGTGATGATGTACTATCAGATAAAAGAGTCAATGTGATGATGTACTATCAGAGGAAAGAGCCACTGTGATTATGTACTATCAGAGAAAAGAGTCATTGTGATGATGTACTATCAGAGAAAAGAGTCACTGTGATGATGTACTATCAGATAAAAGAGTCAATGTGATGGTGTACTATCAGAGAAAAGAGTCACTGTGATGATGTACTATCAGATAAAAGAGTCAATGTGATGATGTACTATCAGATAAAAGAGTCACTGTGATGATGTACTATCAGAGAAAAGAGTCACTGTGATGATGTACTATCAGAGAAAAGAGTCACTGTGATGATGTACTATCAGAGAAAAGAGTCACTGTGATGATGTACTATCAGAGAAAAGAGTCACTGTGATGATGTACTATCAGAGAAAAGAGTCACTGTGATGATGTACTATCAGAGAAAAGAGTCACTGTGATGATGTACTATCAGAGAAAAGAGCCATTGTGATGATGTACTATCAGAGAAAAGAGTCACTGTGATGATGTACTATCAGAGAAAAGAGTCACTGTGATGATGTACTACCAGAGAAAAGAATCACTGTGATGATGTACTATCAGAGAAAAAAGTCACTGTGATGATGTACTATCAGAGAAAAGAGTCACTGTAATGATGTACTATCAGAGAAAAGAGTCCCTGTGATGATGTACTATCAGAGAAAAGAGTCCCTGTGATGATGTACTATCAGAAAAGTTAAAATATATTAATTGGTTCATAAAGCTTTATATGTGTATGTAACATTTCAATATTATAAGTAGATTTTAGTAGTTTCAGTTTTTACATATGTTATATATAGTGCTATTCGTATAGTTATATTTCAGAACTACTTATCTATATACTTAATATGCAAGAAAATAGTCGCCATATACTATTTCTTACAAACCAAACTAGGTAATTCTTGCACATTATTTAAATATTATAGGTAGGTATATACTATAGCTATGTATGGAACAAACAATTATATCTATAAATTGAAGCAAGATAATAGGTTTATGAATATTCCTGTGCTAAAAGATGGCAGCAGGTGTGTTTTACCTGCTTCATTAAGTACCTAGAATTCCACACCCGCATATATTACCACATTATGTGGCCCACATGTTCTATGTGATCAATAAGGTGTTTTGGAGGGAAATAATAAGGCATGCTGATAAATGGCAATGAAGAGATAAGGAATAAACGGAGAAGAGAAAAAAGATATGATGAAAAATAAATTAAAGATAATTATAGGTAGTTAAATTCAATGAATATATACTTTTAAAAAAACGGAAAGTTTATTAATATTTCAAATGAATTTTTAATTCACTTTGAAATATTACATGCCATAATATACTATATAAAACACCATAATATTCTAAAAACATTTGTAGGTGACGTGTAGTCAGGGCTATTAAATGTACTTATAGTAAGTAAAGTTAATGTTTTTAATCCGCATAATCTGGTCTTTAATCTGCATTATATATAATCTAGGCAAGTCCATGCACTTCAAATGGTGAATTATTTAACCATGATTTGTGATAATGTGGAAATAATTAATAGGAAATGAAATAGTAATTGCACAGATATGTTTAGAACTTATTCCCTTTAACTCAATGAAAAATAGATCCTATTAACAATGACTGATATAATAATATATATTACCAATTAAGGACTATTCTTCATTGGTGTATACTTAATTCTTATTTAGTTTCACTAATTTATAGTTTAGGAATGGGTTTTTAATATACAATTTAACATTATAACTCGTTATTTTAATTGATATCCATGATACCTGTGTATCCATGATACTTGTGTATCCATGATACTAGTTGTGTCCATAATACCTGCAGGTATCATAGGTACCAACTACGATAACGAGTTAAATGTTAGGTAGCAACTAGGAGTACTAGGTAGTTCCAAAAGTTATGTATAGGTAGTACCTATTCCTAGGGTCCCTAATTTTCAAATCTCTATCTAAATAATAATAATTTAAAACGAAAGGTCCGAAAACAATTAGTTAACTACTACTCTGTATTTTACTCAATTGGCTGACGTAGAAAATTTTAACGCTAAATGACATTTCTGACAAAATAACAACCCTATCTCATCTCCATCTTACTAGCGGCTGGTGAATATTCCTCCAGCCATCGCACTACGCTGCTTGACGCCCGAACATTTTTCAAAATTTACAAAATGTAGAACATGCGACGAATGGAATTGTTGGACTAGCACTTGGAGAGATAACTGCAGACTGGCACTGCATGTATTGTAATTATTGGGATGTAGTAATAAGAACGAATGCAGTACCTAGTGAGGTGACAGTAATTTAGTGCCAATCTGTAGATTTACTTGCGTTTGAGTGGTTTACATTGGCAAAGAGTTACACTTCGAGAAGTAGAACTAACTTGGTGTGACCGATCTGGTCACTCATGCATTGTGAGTGACTGTACTGGTCACACATACATTGCTAGTGACTGTACTGGTCACTCATGCATTGTGAGTGACTGTACTGGTCACACATGCATTGCGATTGACTTTACTGGTCAAACATGCATTTGCATTGTTAGTGACTGTACTTGTCACACATGCATTGTGAGTGACTGTACTTGTCACACATGCATTGTGAGTGACTGTACTTGTCACACATGCATTGTGAGTGACTGTACTTGTCAAACATGCAGTCTCAGTAACTGTACTAGTCACATATGCAGTCTCAGTGATTGTACTGGTCACATATGCATTATGGGTGACTGTACTGGTCACACATGCAGTCTCAATGACTGTACTGGTCACTTTACCCTAATAACACGTCAGGTCAAATCAAAGTTCAATTGGTCATCATTGCATTACTCTATTCAAAGTCTATAGTTCAGCCTGCTATTACTAAGAGAACGTTGCCTAGAATATTGACCAGAACATTGACTAGAACATTGACCAGAACATTGACCAGAACATTGACCAGAGCGTTGCCTAGAATATTGACTAGAAAATTGACTAGAACATTGACCAGAACATTGACTAGAACATTTAACAGAATATTGACTAGAACTTTGACTAGAACATTGACTAGAACATTGACCAGAACATTGACCAGAACATTGACCAGAACATTGACTATAACATTTACTAGAACATTGACTAAAACATTGACTAGAACATTGACCAGAACATTGACCAGAGCGTTGCCTAGAATATTGACCAGAAGAGTGACTAGAACATTCACCAGAACATTGAGAAGAACAGTGACTAGAACATTGACCAGAACATTGAGAAGAACATTGAGAAGAATATTGACTAGAACATTGACCAGAAGAGTGACTAGAACATTGACTAGAACGTTGACCAGAACATTGACTAGAACATTGACTAAAACATTGACCAGAACATTGAGAAGAACATTGACTAGAACATTGACTAGAACATTGACCAGAATATTGACCAGAACATTGACTAGAACATTGACTAGAACATTGACCAGAACATTGACCAGAACATTGACCAGAACATTGACTAGAACATTGACTTGAACATTCACCAGAATATTGACCAGAACATTGACAAGAACATTGACTAGAACATTGACCAGAACATTGAGCAGAACATTGACTAGATCATTGACTAGAACATTGACCAGAACATTGACCAGAACATTGACCAGAACATTGACTAGAACATTGACTAGAATATTGACCAGAACATTGACCAGAACATTGACTAAAACATTGACCAGAAAATTGACTAGAACATTGACCAGAACATTGACTAGAACTTTGACCAGAACATTGACTAGAACATTGACCAAAACAGTGACTAGAACATTGACCAGAACATTGACTAGAACATTGACCAGAACAGTGACTAGAACATTGACCAGAACATTGACCAGAACATTGACTAGAACAGTGACCAGAACATTGACCAGAACATTGACTAGAACATTGACTAGAACATTGACCAGAACATTGACTAGAACATTTACCAGAACGTTGACTAGAACGTTGACCAGAACATTGACTAGAACATTGACCAGAACATTGACTAGAACGTTGACCAGAACATTGACTTGAATATTGACCAGAACATTGACCAGAACATTGACCAGAAAATTGACTAGAACATTGACTAGAACATTGACTAGAACATTGACCAGAACATTGACCAGAACATTGACTAGAACAGTGACCAGAACATTGACCAGAACATTGACTAGAACTTTGACCAGAACATTGACTAGAACATTGACCAGAACATTGACCAGAACATTGACTAGAACAGTGACCAGAACGTTGCCTAGAATATTGACTAGAACATTGACTAGAACATTGACCAGAACATTGACTAGAACATTGACCAGAACATTGACTAGAACGTTGACCAGAACATTGACTTGAATATTGACCAGAACATTGACTAGAACGTTGACCAGAACATTGACTTGAATATTGACCAGAACATTGACCAGAACATTGACTAGAACATTTACCAGAACATTGACCAGAATATTGACCAGAACATTGACCAGAACATTAACTAGAACATTGACCAGAACATTGACTAGAACATTGACTAGAACATTGACCAGAAGAGTGACCAGAACATTGACTAGAACATTGACCAGAATATTGACCAGAACATTGACTAGAACATTGACCAGAACATTGACCAGAACATTGACTAGAACATTTACCAGAACATTGACCAGAACATTGACCAGAACATTGACCAGAACATTGACTAGAACATTGACCAGAACATTGAGAAGAACAGTGACTAGATCATTGACCAGAACATTGACTAGAACATTTACCAGAACATTGACCAGAACATTGACCAGAACATTGACTAGAACATTGACCAGAACATTGACTAGAACATTGAGAAGAACATTGACTAGAACATTGACCAGAACAGTGACTAGAACATTGAGAAGAACAGTGACTAGAACATTGACCAGAACATTGACTAGAACATTGACTAGAACATTGACCAGAACATTGACTAGAACGTTGACCAGAACATTGACTAGAACAGTGACCAGAACCTTGACCAGACCATTGACTAGAACATTGACTAGAACATTGACCAGAACATTGACTAGAACATTGACCAGAACATTGACTAGAACATTGACCAGAACAGTGACTAGAACATTGAGAAGAACAGTGACTAGAACATTGACTAGAACTTTGACCAGAACATTGACTAGAACATTGACCAGAACATTGACTAGAACATTGACTAGAACATTGACCAGAACATTGACTAGAACATTGAGAAGAACATTGACCAGAACATTGACTAGAACTTTGACCAGAACATTGACTAGAACATTGACCAGAACATTGACTAGAACAGTGACCAGAACGTTGCCTAGAATATTGACTAGAACATTGACTAGAACATTGACTAGAACATTGACCAAAACATTGACTAGAACATTGACCAGAACGTTGACCAGAACATTGACTTGAATATTGACCAGAACATTGACCAGAAAATTGACCAGAACATTGACTAGAACGTTGACCAGAACATTGACCAGAACATTGACCAGAACATTGACTAGAACAGTGACCAGAACTTTGACTAGAACAGTGACCAGAACATTGACTAGAACAGTGACCAGAACATTGACTAGAACATTGACCAGAACATTGACTAGAACATTGACCAGAACATTGACTAGAACATTGACCAGAACATTGACTAGAACTTTGACCAGAACATTGACTAGAACATTGACCAGAACAGTGACTAGAACATTGACCAGAACATTGACTAGAACATTGACCAGAACAGTGACTAGAACATTGACCAGAACATTGACCAGAACATTGACTAGAACAGTGACCAGAACATTGACCAGAACATTGACCAGAACATTGACTAGAACTTTGACTAGAACAGTGACCAGAATATTGACTAGAACAGTGACCAGAACATTGACTAGAACATTGACCAGAACATTGACTAGAACATTGACCAGAACATTGACTAGAACTTTGACCAGAACATTGACTAGAACATTGACCAGAACAGTGACTAGAACATTGACCAGAACATTGACTAGAACATTGACCAGAACAGTGACTAGAACATTGACCAGAACATTGACCAGAACATTGACTAGAACAGTGACCAGAACATTGACCAGAACATTGACTAGAACATTGACTAGAACATTGACCAGAACATTGACTAGAACATTGACCAGAACGTTGACTAGAACGTTGACCAGAACATTGACTAGAACATTGACCAGAACATTGACCAGAACATTGATTAGAACGTTGACCAGAACATTGACTTGAATATTGACCAGAACATTGACCAGAACATTGACTAGAACATTGACTAGAACATTGACTAGAATATTGACCAGAACATTGACCAGAACATTGACTAGAACAGTGACCAGAACATTGACCAGAACATTGACTAGAACTTTGACCAGAACATTGACTAGAACATTGACTAGAACATTGACCAGAACATTGACTAGAATGTTGACCAGAACATTGACTTGAATATTGACCAGAACATTGACTAGAACAGTGACCAGAACATTGACCAGAACATTGACTAGAACATTGACTAGAACATTGACCAGAACATTGACTAGAACATTGACCAGAACGTTGACTAGAACGTTGACCAGAACATTGACTAGAACATTGACCAGAACATTGACCAGAACATTGACTAGAACGTTGACCAGAACATTGACTTGAATATTGACCAGAACATTGACCAGAACATTGAATAGAACATTGACTAGAACATTGAATAGAACATTGACCAGAACATTGACCAGAACATTGACTAGAACGTTGACCAGAACATTGACTTGAATATTGACCAGAACATTGACCAGAACATTGACCAGAACATTGACTAGAACATCGTCAAATGTTGACAATAGCTCTTTACTATTTTTAAGGCTGTTTTCATTTCAAACATGATAATCTAAAGCTCAGCACTCTAGAAAAATAGGTACTATTCACTGCTAATAGGTACTATTCACTGCCAATAAGTACTATTCACTGGAAATAGGTACTATTCACTGTAAATAAGTACTATTCACTGTAAATAGGTACTATTCACTGTAAATAGGTACTATTCACTGTAAATAGGTACTATTCACTGTAAATAGGTACTATTCACTGTAAATAGGTACTATTCACTGTAAATAGGTACTATTCACTGTAAATAGGTACTATTCACTGTAAATAGGTACTATTCACTGTAAATAGGTACTATTCACTGTAAATAGGTACTATTCACTGTAAATAGGTACTATCCACTGTAAATAGGTACTATTCACTGTAAATAGGTACTATTCACTGTAAATAGGTACTATTCACTGTAAATAGGTACTATTCACTGTAAATAGGTACTATTCACTGTAAATAGGTACTATTCACTGTAAATAGGTACTATTCACTGTAAATAAGTACTATTCACTGTAAATAGGTACTATTCACTGTAAATAGGTACTATTCACTGTAAATAGGTACTATTCACTGTAAATAGGTACTATTCACTGCCAATAGGTACTATTGGCAGCAAATAGGTACTATTCACTGTAAATAAGTACTATTCACTTTAAATAAGTACTATTCACTGCAAATAGGTATTATCCACTGTAAATAGGTACTATTCACTGTAAATAGGTACTATTCACTGTAAATAGGTACTATTTACTGTAAATAGGTATTATTCACTGTAAATAGGTACTATTCACTGCCAATAGGTACTATTCACTGCCAATAGGTACTATTCACTGTAAATAGGTATTATTCACTGTAAATAGGTTCTATCCTCTCCATTACTTGGCCTATACTATTGTATATACTGTACTGCATACTTACATAGGTAATGAAGTGACATAAGTAGCCGATAGTACTGCACACAGATAGTACAGATAATAATAGTAATTAACATATAGTAATTTTCACCGGATATTTGCGATTGACGTGAACTAGATTGTGATGATTTGACACTGCAATAGTATTCAATAGTAATAGTTTTAATAGGGGATATTTAACATTACAATAGTATCCAATAGTAATAGTTTTAATAGGGGATATTTAACATTACAATAGTATCCAATAGTAATAGTTTTAATAGGGGTATTTAACATTACAATAGTATCCAATAGTAATAGTTTTAATAGGGGTATTTAACATTACAATAGTTTCCAATAGTAATAGTTTTAATAGGGGATATTTAACATTACAATAGTATCCAATAGTAATAGTTTTAATAGGGGTATTTAACATTACAATAGTTTCCAATAGTAATAGTTTTAATAGGGGTATTTAACATTACAATAGTATCCAATAGTAATAGTTTTAATAGGGGATATTTAACATTACAATAGTATCCAATAGTAATAGTTTTAATAGGGGATATTTAACATTACAATAGTATCCAATAGTAATAGTTTTAATAGGGGTATTTAACATTACAATAGTTTCCAATAGTAATAGTTTTAATAGGGGATATTTAACATTACAATAGTATCCAATAGTAATAGTTTTAATAGGGGTATTTAACATTACAATAGTATCCAATAGTAATAGTTTTAATAGGGGATATTTAACATTACAATAGTATCCAATAGTAATAGTTTTAATAGGGGATATTTAACATTACAATGGTATCCAATAGTAATAGTTTTAATAGGGGTATTTAACATTACAATAGTTTCCAATAGTAATAGTTTTAATAGGGGATATTTAACATTACAATAGTATCCAATAGTAATAGTTTTAATAGGGGATATTTAACATTACAATGGTATCCAATAGTAATAGTTTTAATAGGGGTATTTAACATTACAATAGTTTCCAATAGTAATAGTTTTAATAGGGGATATTTAACATTACAATAGTATCCAATAGTAATAGTTTTAATAGGGGATATTTAACATTACAATAGTATCCAATAGTAATAGTTTTAATAGGGGATATTTAACATTACAATAGTATCCAATAGTAATAGTTTTAATAGGGGATATTTAACATTACAATAGTATCCAATAGTAATAGTTTTAATAGGGGATATTTAACATTACAATAGTATCCAATAGTAATAGTTTTAATAGGGGTATTTAACATTACAATAGTTTCCAATAGTAATAGTTTTAATAGGGGATGTTTAACATTACACTAGTATCCAATAGTAATAGTTTAATAGGGGATATTTAACATTACAATAGTATCCAATAGTAATAGTTTAATAGGAAGTATACATATATTTAACTAAGTAAATCCTCTACTCCGACACCACGCAAAGAGTTAAGAGTGGTACACTATAGGCGTTAGATTTTCTCTCTTTAAGAATTAAAAGCTGTTGCTCTTAGAGATCACGATTGTTACTTAAAAAAGAGTAGAGTTCACTCGTCACGATTCAGTTACCGTAAAGATACTCGATATAACACTCTTATCGTTACAGAATGGAACGATAAGAGTGTCAGCTTGATATAATGGGGCTAGGGTAAGTTACGAGTTATTGGTCAGTTTCACATACTCGGTCATACGAGAGAAATTGATATAATAATTATGATTTAATTTTAATTTTAGTTGGTATCCATGATACCTACAGGTATTATGGATACCAACTAAAATCAAATAAATAATTTTTGTATTGGTTTTTATTATATGTCCGAAGATGTGAAACTGACCAATAATTCATAACTTACCCTAGCTTAAATCTTACCTAAGGAATATACATTTGTATGTCCTTTTAACAAGAACCTTTAGATCTACTGTTTATTTAGTTTAATGACAGCACACTGTATTTCAAACTAAATGTCAACTAGGTATAAAATAAACCTCACAAACGATCATGTTAAAATAATTGTGATTCATTGAATTTTGCCGCAATGTTTATATGAACTTTGGCAGCACTTATAAAATATGAATGTGTATAAAATCTCTACTAAATACCTATATTAATGCTACATAAGTAATAACAGCTGTTTTCTTTGATTCTTATATATCCTATTTATCATTCTTCTACTTCACATACTTTTCGAAAGTAAGAGATTTATAAGAGATTTATTCATCATATATAATAGTATATTATTGCGTTTCACTAAAATCCTATTTTTCTACATATATTAAATCCATCCCCATGTACTGTAGACTATCCCTATGTGTTTAATTAAAGTTATTTCATTATAATCATCATTTCATACAGTTCATTTAAAGTTATCTATAATATGCACCACATCAATTAGAAACTATAAAATTAGAATAAATGATTGGTACCGTAATAGCAATTAGATTACACGCTTGTAGCGGATTGAACTCATGGCATTTGGAACCATGTTGAGATGAAAAAAAAGACCTATTTCTTATGGTCTGCTATATGGTCTAACATGTAATTATTTGGTCTAAACTGGTATGGAGAATGCAATAGCAACTTTTAATGGGGAATAGCATGTAGAGTAATGTACAGTTTAATCATTAATATTATAATTAGTTGCTTTATCATTAATCGGAAAAAAATACTTTTAGTTATTTGAAATTGGTTTTGATTTGTAAAAACTATTTGTACGTTTCCAAAAATTAATAATTACTATATATGAATAATGAAATCAATTTAATTACAGTGACTCTTATTTCTGATAGTACATCATCACAGTGACTCTTTTCTCTGATAGTACATCATAACAGTGACTCTTTTCTCTGATAGTACATCATCACAGTGACTCTTTTCTCTGACAGTACATCATCACAGTGACTCTTTTCTCTGATAGTACATCATCACAGTGACTCTTTTCTCTGATATTACATCATCACAATGACTCTTTTCTCTGATATTACATCATCACAATGACTCTTTTCTCTGATAGTACATCATCACAGTGACTCTTTTCTCTGATAGTACATCATCACAATGACTCTTTTCTCTGATAGTACATCATCACAGTGACTCTTTTCTCTGATAGTACATCATCACAGTGACTCTTTTCTCTGATATTACATCATCACAATGACTCTTTTCTCTGATAGTACATCATCACAGTGACTCTTTTCTCTGATAGTACATCATCACAGTGACTCTTTTCTCTGATAGTACATCATCACAGTGACTCTTGATAGTACATCATCACAGTGACTCTTTTCTCTGATAGTACATCATCACAGTGACTCTTTTCTCTGATATTACATCATCACAACGACTCTTTTCTCTGATAGTACATCATCACAGTGACTCTTTTCTCTGATAGTACATCATCACATTGACTCTTTTC
>CANNZV010007112.1:0-11834 GCA_947561585.1 Caprella mutica | reverse complement strand
CACCAACCAATTTAAAGCAATTTGATTGGTTATACTTTTTGAGTTATGCGAATAACAAGATGATAAATAAATCCGACCAAATCACAATACAAGATAATTCTTACTAGATACGCCATTTAATTACCTTCGCAGAATGCGGAAAGGTTATATTATTGACGGCATTTATATATTTATTTATTTATCATTTTGTTATTCGCTTAACTGAAAAAGTGTTCAACCAAATTGCCTGAAAATTAGTGAAACGATTGGTCAATGTCCAGTGACCTGCTGTTAGACTTTGGGGAGCGACCCGGTCAAAGGTCAAGGTCATGGTCATTTATAACTCAAAAAGTACTGAACCATATTGCATGAAACTTGGTGTGAAGATTGGTCAATGTACAGGAACCATTTTCTTATATTTTGGGAGCGATCGGATCAAAGGTCAAATATCAAGGTCAAGGCCATTCAAAACTCAATAACTCAAAAAGTATTGTACCATATTGCATGAAACTTGGTGGGACGATTGGTCAATATACAGGAACCATTTTCTCATATTTTGGGAGCGATCGGATCTAAGGTCAAAGATCAAGGTCAAGGCCATTTAAAACTCAATAACTCAAAAAGTATTGTTCTATATTGCAGAAAACTTGGTGGGACGATTAGTCACTATCCAGTCACCAGTTCTTTAGATTTTGGTAGTTAACGGATAAGTGTCGGCGAAGGTATGTGCGCTACCGAGTGCACGTAATCTAGTTTGATTAATATTTTCAATCAAATAAAATCCAGTTTGGTCAAGTTTCCATGATATTTTTAATTTAGAAGTTAATCTTTTATATTGATATTAAAACTTGATAGCAAATTCAATTTAATTAAAACCTAAAAATCTGAAAAAACGCAACCTACTGAAATTTGTATCCGGTCTTTAGTAATTATATTAATTATGTATTTATTAATTCATAGCATATCATAGCGCCTTATCTTATGAATAGCTTAGAGGCACTTAAGGTAGCTTAAATGGAATACATTGCAATATATTCTAAGCTGCAGGAGCTTATCGGATATAAGATAAGCTATAGCTTGAATATTATATCGAAAACAAATGAGTGAATTAATTATTATATTATAATATATAGTTAATGTAATATTAATACTGAAGATATATAATAATAATTTCAATGCATTTGGTATGAATGCATATTATATATTAAATTAGTTTAAAAACACATTATACTATATTATTGGATACTATATTATAAACACCAATTGTTTTTAATTAAAAATAATATTGTATTTTCATCGAATCATTTATTACAATTTTCCAACATTACTATATTAATTATTCGTGTAAAAAGACTAATTCTTTTAGTCATATTTCGCCTCAAACTTACTTTACTTTTTATGTGTTTAATAAGATTTTTTTATACCTTTAATAAAATGTTGATGGTGGTCTGAATCACCTACTTAGTTTTGCCTGGCTGAGAACAAGCACATTGTTATATGTACTTGAAAGGAAATAACTCGTTTGGTAGCTTTATTTTATAGTGTAAGTGGAGATATGAATTAATGAATTATAGTTTGCTAAATAGAATTTAGTGGTTAAATAGAATTATATATTTATATTATTGTAGTTGATAGTTTTTACAGCTTAATCTGATCATAAAATATGTTGTTTAATTGTAATTTAAGTATAATAATAATTATATGATTTACATGAAATGGATAATTTTATGAATTTGGGCAAAAACGTGCAGTAATAAAATAACCAAATTAAAAATGTCCAGATTTAAAATGTCCACACTAACAATGTCCAGACTTAAAATGTCCAGATTTAAAATGTCCAGATTTAAAATGTCCAGACTTAAAATGTCCACACTAACAATGTCCAGACTATCAATGTCCAGATTTCACCAAGGCTACCAATTGTGTTTCTTTAGTTTTCTCTATGTATACATTAGATGAATAAACAAAACTTCCAGTTAGAAAACAAATAAGATATTTACAAAAGGTTTAGATTGAAAAAAAATACCTATAAGAAACTTATCGAAAGAAACATATTAAAATAATCTTAACAACAAATAACTTATTGAGAAAATAATCAAATAATAATCAAAATCAACTCTTTAAATATTAATATGTTATATGTGTATAAATGTTCACAATGAATTATTTATATACGTTATCAGAGTAATGATGATATACCATTAACAACATTTCTATATACATTAATTGATGTAAAATATAATGTAGCTTTTTAATAACATTATATGCATATAAAAAGCTATTAATAAATAGGCTTCAATATAATAAAAGCCTTCGACATGTAAATTCACTGTAAATGAACATGTAAAAACACTGTAAATATATATGTAAATACACTGTAAATAAATATGTAAATACACTGTAAATAAATATGTAAATACTCTGTAAATAAATATGTAAATACACTGTAAATAAATATGTAAATACACTGTAAATAAATATGTAAATACTCTGTAAATAAATATGTAAATACACTGTAAATAAATATGTAAATACACTGTAAATAAATATAAATAGGTATTACACACACTGGTTCTTCTGTTCATAATTTTGAAATTCTACAAACCATCTCTTTTATAATTATAAACAATTGCTACTGATGAATAAATTTAATCAATCCGAAACGTTTAATTTTTCAGAAACGTTTTTTTTCTGGAATATTTTAAATTATCTCATTTTTTCCCTCCTCAATGATTATACTTTGATTTTTTTTTTTTTTCATATCAAATTTTTTCCTATAAATTAATTTCTTCATTACTCCTGTATATTTTTTATAATAATAACCAATTAGTATTCTCCACGTGTATTTCATTCCCATTGGATAATTGCACTTTACCCTACTCTAATAAAACTCCCCCTCCCCCCCCTAGTATAGAAAATGTAGGGATTGTTTCGTACAGTAAATAGTTTGCACTAAACAAAACTTTTAAACAGAAAACTTCTGTGTTTTTCATTCAGATGCAGTGGGTGACGTTAGGGTTACACAGTACATGTTATAGGGTGACTAAAACATAGTAAATAGGAATGAATTTAGAAAACTGTAGAACTCTTGAGTTATATAGCACTCTAGTTATGAAGGACCTGAGTTATGAAATGCACCTGAGTTATGAAGTAGTTTTCTATGTTTAAATTATGGAAAATTACATACGTCAAGAATTGCGTCATAGTTACCCCACAGTAACCATAGTTTTCTATGATTTTATCATAGAAAACTATCTAGTGCACCTGAGAATATTTATTTTGACCGTACAATTGTGAAAAAAATATTTAAAAAAAAAGACAACACAGTCGAAAATTTTATAATCGGGAGATCATCTGTTCTTGTCCATTACTGTAAATATTGCTAGTATTCATATTTATTAACATTTCAATTCACATCAATTGTTTTAAAATATAATGTAGCTTTAGAATAGTGTTATATATAAATGGGTACTAATAAATAGGCTTTAATTTGCTGAAAGAATATGACATGTACATATGCTGTAAATGAATACATTTTGTAAATACACTGTAAATAACATTCAAAATTTTTGTTCAGCATTGTCTGTTTATTCCTGGGATATTCCCTTACTATCCCAGGGATAAATCCTTCTTGCCTGCCTGGATTAAGTGTTTTTATTTTATAATAAATTTCGATTGGATTATTGACTAATCATTGATTGTCTTAGATTGATGATAACTGATAGAAAACCGATGATTGGTGATTATAAATCATAGCCGGGATATTGATTTTTACGTACTTCACTTAAATGATGTTGCAATATATTAAACATTGTAATATACAGGGTGACTCACAAAAAGTGTACCCTACTTTGAATTAATGGTAATTTTGTTTTTAAATAATAAATTTCAAGTAACGACTGTACTATGATGGATACAAGTAGAAATAACCTATTTCTAATTTTACAAGATAGTTTATTAGATAATGAATTATTAAATAATAAATTTATTAGATAATAAATAAATCTAATAAATTTAGATAATTTATATCTATTTTTCATACAATATTTATATTAAATCAACGTTGGGTTCACTTTTTTGTGGGTCACCCTGTATAATATATATTTTGTACTATATACTATATAACGTAATATACTATATATTTTACTATACTATATAACGTAATATACTATATATTGTACTATACTATTTATTGTAATATACTATATATTGTACTATACTATATATTGTACTATTCTATATATTTTACTATACTATATATTGTACTATACTATATATTGTAATATACTATATATTGTACTATACTATATATTGCACTATTCTATATATTGTACTATACTATATATTGTACTATACTATATATTGTTATTTATAATATACTGTAAATATACTCAATATATTCCTATATTGTCAATATTATCTCACCCTTATCAGTAGCTGATACCTCTAGGTAGATTAGGGTAAGTTACGAGTTACCGGACGGTTCCCCATCTTCGAACACATAATATAAAGCATATAAATTGAAGAGTAAGCCAAACGACGAAAAAAAATTAGCATTCATTTTTTTTTCTAGATCAATTCAGTATCAAATTATATAGAAACCAGATACGGGCTATCGTAGAGCGCATACCTTCGCCGCTTCTTATAATTAACCTTGACTACCCAGTAATACTTGATTTATAAATGACTTTGACCTTGACCTTTGACCCGTTCGCTCCCAAAATCTAATAAACTGGTAGCTGGATAATGACCAATCATCCCACTGAATTTCAGGCCATTTGGTTGAATATTTTTGGAGTTAATGATTTACTAATGACATTGACCTTTGACCGGATCGTTTTCAAAATTCTACCAGAAGGTCACTGGACATTGACCAATCGTCCCACTAAATTCTAAGCAATTTGGTTGAATACGTTTTGAGTTATTCGAATAACAAGATGATAAAAATATAAATGCCGTCTAAAATATAAGCTTCCGCTTCTTGGGAAGGTAATAACAAGTAATGTGGATATTATTAAAGTCATCTAAAGAATAAGAATAAGAATATAACAAAGTTTTGCTAGAGAAAAGCATATAAAAGTTATTGTATAATTGCAGGTATCATTGATACCAATTAACATAAACGTTAAATTGTTATATGATTATTATTGTACTAGTGTATATTCCCGTTAAAAATAACGTGTCATCATCAATACAAATTTATTCCCCGTTATTGATTTACTTTTAATGAATTGATAAAAAAATTAATTTTCTGCATAGTCTAATTTATTTTATAGATAAAATACATTTAAAATTGAATAAAAACAGGGGAATTTAAATATCAAGTCAATATATTCCCGTGCGTATAATAGTTACATTCTTCATGTTTAATACCCGTCGTGTAAAAGCGGACACCAAATAAATAAAAAAATAAATACATTAAGGAAATTATTATTATTGATAATTTTCCTTAATTATCGAAGATGTGGAACTGACCGATATTTCGAATGGTTATTATTATTTATTACATTTATACCGCATTTAGTCATGATTGACAAATAAACAATTAGTAACGTATCCTCCCATTCTTCTATGGCCCCACCATTACTTTTCCTTTCCCCTCTTAATCTTCTATGACCCCACCATTATTTTCACTTCGTGATCTCTTTTTAAGTGATAATAATAATCTACATTTAAAAAATTATGTGACCAAAATGAACTCAAAAATAGATTATTTCTGAAGTATATAACAAATAACAAAAGAATAGTGAAATCTTTCAAATTTTTTCATTACTATCTTGTTTTTAATGGAAATATTTTATCTTTTAAAAAATCGAATCATAATAAAGCTTATCGTTTCTTTTTTCAGGTTATAGTACAGCCAGCAGACAGTGCGGTGGGAAAACGCGGAGCCATTTTGGGAGTAGCCATCATTTGGATACTAGCCATATCCTGCGCCCTACCTAACTACTTTATGAGGAAACTTGAGACGCATCAACTAGACCTGCCGGGACTCGAAGAAGTCTCCTTCTGCTTCGAAGACTGGCCTGTGGATGAAGGCCGAGCGTATTACAGCTGCTTCGTCCTAGTTAGTCAGTTTTTCGCACCGATTGTGATCGTCAGTGCGGCGTACTGCGAAATCAGCCACATGTTGAAACGTAGAGGACGACGAAGCATCAGATTGAGATCTAAGAACAGTTTACGGAGCAGACCTGTAGATCAGAACAGTCTAGAAATGTCTGCTACCACCGATAGTTCTTCTCAGTTGAAAACCATAGGCTGTTCGAAAATTAGAAGGAGTTTGAATGATGAAGAGGAAGGCGATCAGAAGTTTCAGAAGATAAACCAGCTTCTCACTGCAATCACAATCGTCTTTTGTATTTCTTGGCTGCCGTTCAACCTCTACAACCTGACTCTGGATCTTTTTTACGTAAACGAGAATATAACGGAAGGGCAACTGATCCTCTACGCGGTCTGCCATCTTTGTGGCATGTCGTCCGCATGCACCAACCCGTTCTTGTACGGATGGCTTAACCAAAATTTCAGGCACGAGTTTGCCGAAATGTTCTCGAGATGCCTCTGCAAGAGAAGTGTTCGAAGACCATGGCGAAGCGGAAAGTCCCATTCGATGTCGTGTAACTTCACAGAGATGGTTGTTAGAAAAGGAAGTAATGATCAGGACAACGTGCCACCAGTCTCCGTCATATCCCACTCCGTTGTGACTCTAGCCAACGCTACGTCGGACACTGCGTTCGAAATGAACGGCGTGTTCGACGACATGAAACCATCTGAAGTTTACCAAGCCATAGATGAAGAATCATTGTCGCTCTGAATTTAAACTATTAATAATTAACATAGAGTTAGGAAGAATTAGATATTTAGCTGAATATATATTTAACGTGAGCCCCAAATATATATTTACCTGAATTGTAATACTTGCATATAAGTAGATTGAAATTAACTGATTGTTTTTAAATGAATACATATATAAAATAGTTTTTATGTAAATAATTATATTTTCCTTTAAATTTTACATTTAACTCGTTAGTAATAAGTTAGATTATGAATAACCATTTAATATATATGCTAAAAATTCAATATCAATTATTATATATTTACTAAAGTATGAATTAAATCATTAATTCAATAAAATTGACTTAATTACAATTTACTTTATTCCTAAAATGCTAATAAGCGAGATGTGCAAAAGAAAAGAGAATAATAATTATTTGACAAATTCTACGTATTACAAGATAATTTTTTTTGTGTAAATTATCTTCTGAACCATTTCATTAAATGTACAGTCATCAAAACGTAATAATAATATGAAATAATAATAATAATAACTCATAAAGAATTAGTGCAAATAAAATTAATTAAATTAATATTACCATGAGAAAATAAAGCAGGAACTAATTATTGTAATTGAATATAAATTTTCTTTGATACAGATTTAAATTGAGAAAAAAATGTAATTACATTATTTACCGAATTTAGTTTAAAACACATAACTTTTAATCGATAAACGATTAAAAGTTACGATAAACGATTAAAAATTTACTGGTATAATGTTTATTCCTTTATATTTCATGATGCCTTTATAAATAATATTTTAACATAGTAATTAATAATGTGTGTTACTTTCATTTTTATATGTTATAAAAAAAGTTATAAGTTATACTGGGTAACGACTCAATTAGCGACTGCTTACAGTTACCGTGCAGTGAGTGTTACGTCACGATAGGTTAAGAATCATTTTCAACATTCAGATTGACTAATGACTTACGCCCCTTGTACGGTAACTGTGAGCAAACGGTAATTGAGTAGTTACCCTGCAAAATATTAAATAGTCCGAATAGAAGGGTTAAAAATTAAAAAAAAAATTAAAATATAGTCAGATCGAATTCTGATATTAATATACAAATTGATAACATTTATTTGTTTACAAATATATAAATTGAATGTACATATAAATATTTTTATCTTTTCGTGTTTGTAATACATTAAAAGCCATATAAAGTCGAATACTCATTTGATAGAACATAAACTTAATGTTTAAAATAATTATTAAATGCAAATTACCCACCTATTACATAGTGTACAACTTGTGACCTAACCAATAAAGATAATATGAATTAATTGTTTTATTGAAGATATTATATTTATATTTGTGAAAATTATAATAAATCAGACAACTAATCTTGAGAAAAAAATTGTTTTTAGACTTAGAGACTGTTTGAAAAAAGTTTTAGAACCGGTACTCCAATCATTTTTCCCTCATTTGTTCCCATCTACTCCCCATCTATTCCCAATATATTTCCCATCTATTCCACATTTATTCCCCATCTATTCCCAATATATTTCCCATCTATTCCCAATATATTTCCCATCCATTTCCTATCTATTCCCCATTTATTCCCAATCTGTACCCATATTTTTTTCCCATATTTCCCCCCACCTTTTTCCTATCTATTCACCATCTTTTTCCCAATCTATTCCCCATCTATTCCCTATTTATTGCCCATCTATTCCCTATCTATTCCCCATCTATTCCCCATCTAGTCCCCATCTATTCCTTACCTATTCCCCATCTAGTCCCTATCTAGTCCCCATCTATTCCCCATCTATTCCCCATCCATTCCCCATCTATTCCTCATCTAGTCCTCATCTAGTCCCTATCTAGTCCCCATCTTTTTCCCATCTATTCCCCATCTTTTCTCCATGTATTCCCCATCTATTCCCCATCTTTTCTTTATGTATTCCCCATCTATTCCCCATGTATTCCCCATCTATTCCACATCTATTCCCCATCTATTCCCCATCTTTTCTTTATGTATTCCCCATCTATTCCCCATGTATTCCCCATCAATTACCCATCTATTCCCCATCAATTACCCATCTATTCCCCATGTATTCCCCATTCAGTTTCCCAATCATTTTCAAAATCTCAGCTGCGTCTTTTTAATCAAATTTTAAAATTCCGGAAAAATCTTTCGTGCAAAAGCGAAAATTTCATTATTTTTATAATTAAATAAAATACAATTTATTATTCTAATTATTTATTCATGATTATGTTAATCAGTGTTTTAATATATTTTTTGTTTGTGTTTCGTACGTACGTTACGCCTTTATATATATATTTTTTGCAATTGGTATAGGGTAAATCATCAGTTATCGGACAATTCCACATTTACGATCAAAAAAAGAAAAAAAAATATATAAAAATATAATTAATTTTTATTTTCATGATACCTGCAGGTAAATAAAAACTGGTTATAAAAATTATGTGAAATGAAGTAAAGGCTATTATGTTAATAAATTGAAGAGAAATTCAACTTTATAGATAAAGTAGGACATAACTTTAGTAGAAAAAAGTATATAATTATTATGAACTTGTTTTTTAAGCATTTAGTATTAGCTTTATTAAGGCTTTATTTAACTTTAAAATATTCAGAGGTTCTGAAACACTGAGAAGCAATTAAAATAAAAAAACAAAAGTACCGAAAGTAAATATAAATTTTTTTTATTAATCTAGAAAATTGTAATACAGGATTAGTCATTTTAAGCTAATTACTCTAAACATAACATTTAACCGAAAGTAAATGTTTATGTACACCAAAGAAAAATGATAACCAAAAAAGGGTATTATATTGTAAATATATGAGCCATCACCTATTTAAGTATAATAATAATAAAAAAATATTACTAAGGTTGTGACAATATGTTTATAAAATCATAGATCTTGAGATTATCACAGACGAAATGAAATGGTATCGAATACTATATACCGCTGGTGTAGAACCATTCAATACTCTTTAATTCTCTCCGTCTGTAATATTCTCTATGATTGTAAAAGCACATTGTCACAACCATTGTAATTAAATATGATGAGAGTTCAGTTAACTGAATATTAATTGAATAAAAGCGGAAAAATAATCATTTGTATCACAAAACAATTGAATTGATAATGCTGAATATTGCAATTAAAATTTGTTAATTATAAACATGTGATTAAAAAACTGTGATTTGAAAGACCATCCGGTGATTTATATAATAAGTAGTATATTTCTAAAGCCGTGTTCTAATTTTTTTTTTCATCTTGATATGACTTTTCGTCAAAATAATTGTCCATGTGGCAGACAAGTTTCGGATTATTATTTGTTTGAAATGTGGTACATGAAAGAAAAGTATATCTATATAACATATTTGAAAAATACTGAGTGGAATAAAATATTCTTATTCATTCACTCTTGAATAAAATATGAATTGAATAATAACATTTATTTATTATTCAAACGAAAAGAAAATATCTACATTTTTAATGAAGGACAAAATTAAAATTTCTCTGGTTAGTACACCGGGTACAGTGTTCACTATGTGTAAGTGACTCCAATTCCAGTCTCCATAAGCGCCAATTCCCGTGCTAGTGTAAACAGTAAAGTCATTCCCTGGTTAGTACACCGGTGACTCTAGTTTCCAACATTCAAGTTAATCATCACACGAGTGATTTCCATAATTTCGATTAAGGAAAAATGTTTGCTAGAAAATAACAAAATACGAAAATTTCAATCAACATTTCGTTTTCAACAAAATGAAACAACAACAATCATGGAGAGTTACTGGAGTCTAAACACAAATGTACTATCAGAGAAAAGAGTCACTGTGATGATGTACTATCAGAGTAAAGAGTCACTGTGATGATGTACTGTCAGAGAAAAGAGTCACTGTGATGATGTACTATCAGAGAAAAGAGTCACTGTGATAATGTACTATCAGAGAAAAGAGTCACTGTGATGATGTACTATCAGAGAAAAGAGTCACTGTGATGATATACTATCAGAGAAAAGAGCCACTGTGATGATGTACTATCAGAAAAAAAGAGTCACTGTGATGATGTACTATCAGAGAAAAGAGTCACTGTGATGATGTACTATCAGAGAAAAGAGTCACTGAGATGATGTACTATCAGAGAAAAGAGTCACTGTGATAATGTACTATCAGAGAAAAGAGTCACTGTGATGATGTACTATCAGAGAAAAGAGTCACTGTGATGATATACTATCAGAGAAAAGAGCCACTGTGATGATGTACTATCAGAAAAAAGAGTCACTGTGAATATCTGTGTCACTGTGCTTACTGGGTACTTACCTGAGGATAAAGCTTCAGAAAAGAGTCACTGTGATGCTGTACTATCAGAAAAAAGAGTCACTGTTATGATGTACTATCAGAGAAAAGAGTTACTGTGATGATATACTATCAGAGAAAAGAGTCACTGTGATGATGTACTATCAGAGAAAAGAGTCACTGCGATGATGTACTATCAGAGAAAAGAGTCACTGTGATGATGTACTACCAGGAAAAGAGTCACTGTGATGATGTACTATCAGAGAAAAGAGTCACTGTGATGATGTACTATTAGAGAATAGAGTCACTGTGATGATGTACTATCAGAGAAAAGAGTCACTGTGATGATGTACTATCAGAGAAAAGAGTCACTGTGATGATGTACTATCAGAGAATAGAGTCACTGTGATGATGTACTATCAGAGAAAAGAGTCACTGTGATGATGTACTACCAGAGAAAAGAGTCACTGTGATGATGTACTATCAGAGAAAAGAGTCACTGTGATGATGTACTACCAGAGAAAAGAGTCACTGTGATGATGTACTATCAGAGAAAAGAGTCACTGTGATGATGTACTACCAGAGAAAAGAGTCACTGTGATGATTTACTATCAGAGAAAAGAGTCACTGTGATGATGTACTACCAGAGAAAAGAGTCACTGTGATGATGTACTATCAGAGAAAAGAGTCACTGTGATGATGTACTACCAGAGAAAAGAGTCACTGTGATGATGTACTACCAGAGAAAAGAG
>CANNZV010007111.1:0-11860 GCA_947561585.1 Caprella mutica | reverse complement strand
CTTAATCCCTAATCACTCTTTTTTAATCCATACACAACACTTATCATAATCTTTTCAATCAGTACAAAAAGTACTGTTGCAATGTATTGGAAATCTGTTAAAGTATTGGAAAAATGAAGACTATATACAGTCATTTCTTATCGGTAATCATTAGAGTGACTGTAAACCTTGCATGCAATAATAACACAAAAGATATTGTACTGCAATAAGAGATATTGTACTGCAATAAGAGATATTGTACTGCAATAAGAGATATTGTACTGCAATAAGAGATATTGTACTGCAATAAGAGATATTGTACTGCAATAAGAGATATTGTACTACAATAAGAGATATTGTACTACAATAAGAGATATTGTACTACAATAAGAGATATTGTACTACAATAAGAGATATTGTACTACAATAAGAGATATTGTACTACAATAAGAGATATTGTACTACAATAAGAGATATTGTACTACAATAAGAGATATTGTACTACAATAAGAGATATTGTACTACAATAAGAGATATTGTACTACAATAAGAGATATTGTACTACAATAAGAGATATTGTACTATAACAATATTCACAAAAGATTTAGTACATAAATTTTAAATTTCACAAATGTTAAATTTCCATAAATGTTACATTTACTTAATGTTACATTTCATAATGTAACATGTATCTAGTATACTACATGTATCTAGTATACTACATGTATCTTAGAGTACTACATGTATCTAGTATACTACGTGTATCTAGTATACTACGTTTACGGTTTATCTAGTATATGGTGACCGGACCATTCGCCGAAAACAAATTAGCCGAAAACGCATTCGCCGAACGACACTTTCGCCGAAAAAAGTGATTATTTAAAAAGTTAAACAAATTTATCTCATATGTCCAGATGAACTTACATATAACTATTCCTTCTATAAAATATTGAGAATATAAATGTATTTGAATACAAAATGAAAGTTAATATAACAAATTTATTTCTAAGTTTTCGAGATATTCAATCTCGATATTGAAGATTTAGAGATATTAAATCCATTTATTCTAACATAAACTTTTTTTTAAATGAGTTGCTGAGCAAAATTGATTTTGACTTCCTTTTTGCACTCAAATATATTTCTCCATATTGTCAATATTTTATAAAAGTAATAGTAAATGAATATTCTTAAAACATAGAAATAAATCTGTGAAAATTCATTTTCTTGTGTAACTGATAATTATACACAGAAAATAGGATTAACATATAGTTAATAAACTGACACAATTAATGCAGCAATAACATTATGTGTTAATTAAAATAACGTAAATTCTATAAAGTTTAACCATTAATTATGTAGAATATTTTAAAGTAATTTATAGACTTATTTGTAAGTTCATCTATATATGCAATTTCATTTGAAACATATGAAATAAATTTGTTTACCTTTTTAAATAATCATATTTTTCGGCGAATGTGTTTTCGGCGAATTGACCTATGTAGAAGCCTAGTATACATATTGTATCTAGTATACATAGTGTATCTAGTATACATAGTGTATCTAGTATACTCCATGTATCTAGTATACTACATGTATCTAGTATACTACGTGTATCTAATATACTGCGTGTATCTAGTATATTACGTGTATCTAGTATACTACGTGTATCTAGTATACTACGTGTATCTAGTATACTACGTGTATCTAGTATACTACGTGTATCTAGTATACTACGTGTATCTAGTATACTACGTGTATCTAATATACTACGTGTATCTAGTATACATAGTGTATCTAATATACTACGTGTATCTAGTATACTACGTGTATCTAGTATACTACGTGTATTTAGTATAATACATGTATCTAATATACTACGTGTATCTAGTATACTACGTGTATCTAGTATACTACGTGTATCTAGTATACTACGTGTATCTAGTATACTACGTGTATCTAGTATACTACGTGTATCTAGTATACTACGTGTATCTAGTATACATAGTGTATCTAATATACTACGTGTATCTATAATCTAGTATACATAGTGTATCTAGTATACTACGTGTATTTAGTATAATACATGCATCTAATATACTACGTGTATCTGGTATCGTGCGCGAAAAGAATACCTAACGGACGAAGTGCCTAACAGACAAAATGCCTATCGGACAAAATGCCTAACTGACAAAATTCCTAACGGACAAAATGCCTAACTGACAAAATACACAACGGACAAAATACCTATCGGACAAAATACATAACGGACAAAATGCCTAACTGACAAAATGCCTAACTGACAAAATACACAACGGACAAAATGCCTAACTGACAAAATGCCTAACTGACAAAATACACAACGGACAAAAAGCCTAACGGACAAAATGCCTAACGGACTAAATGCCTAACTGACAAAATACACAACGGACAAAATGCCTAACTGACAAAATGCCTAACTGACAAAATACACAACGGACAAAATGCCTAACGGACAAAATGCCTAACTGACAAAATACATAACGGACAAAATGCCTAACAGACAAAATGCCTAACTGACAAAATACACAACGGACAAAATGCCTAACGTACAAAATGTCTAATGGACAAAAAGCCTAACAGACAAAATGCCTAGTGGACAAAATGCCTAACTGACAAAATACATAACGGACAAAATGCCTAACAGACAAAATGCCTAACTGACAAAATACATAACGGACAAAATGCCTAACAGACAAAATGCCTAACTGACAAAATACACAACGGACAAAATGCCTAACGGACAAAATGTCTAATGGACAAAAAGCCTAACGGACAAAATGCCTAACTGACAAAATACACAAAAGACAAAATGCCTAACTGACAAATTACACAACGGACAAAATGCCTAACGGACAAAATGCCTAACTGACAAAATACATAACGGACAAAATGCCTAACAGACAAAATGCCTAACTGACAAAATACACAACGGACAAAATGCCTAACGGACAAAATGTCTAATGGACAAAATGCCTAACGGACAAAATGCCTAACTGACAAAATACATAACGGACAAAATGCCTAACAGACAAAATGCCTAACTGACAAAATACACAACGGACAAAATGCCTAACGGACAAAATGCCTAATGGACAAAATGCCTAACGGACAAAATGCCTAACTGACAAAATACATAACGGACAAAATGCCTAACAGACAAAATGCCTAACTGACAAAATGCCTAACTGACAAAATACACAACGGACAAAATGCCTAACGGACAAAATGCCTAATGGACAAAATACCTAACGGACAAAATGCCTAACGGACAAAATGCCTAACAGACAAAATGCCTAACTGACAAAATACACAACGGACAAAATGCCTAACGGATGAAATGCCTAAAATGCATTTAAACTTAATTCAGATAGGGAAATTGTGGACAAAGATTTAAAAGAAGTTAGACCAAGTGGAAACAAAGTGTTTTATCTCAGTGAGAGTTTATTATCACTTTCACATTGAATGTGAATATTTTTAACTCATCGTGCTTAGGGTAAACACTCTCTTATTTCATTTCACTGTGTTTGTGATTTATCACTAAAATGTTTGTTCTATTTATCAAATTGCTCTAAAAAATTAATCCTCCTACATCTTGCACATCTTTTATTGGATATCTATAATCATCTTCTTCTATTTTCATTTTTTTAAAGGACATCTATAATCATTTTATTTTGTTTTCATTTTTTTAAAAGATATCTATAATCATCTCATTCTATTTTGAATTTTTTTGAATATTGTTTATTCTTTTAGATAGCTATAATCATCTTGAATTTATAGTGATATTTATAGTTGCTTTTGAAATTCTAAAGCAAGTTAAGTAATTACAATGTTTAAATAAGTTGGTACTCTGGTTATAAAGAAGCCGCTATATTTTGTTTTATTCAACTACCTATATAGTACATAGCATTAAAATTCCCTTGGAAAAAATACTGTATTTGTCCTGGTACTTTAGGTATTTAAACACAGCACGTAAGTCTGAGTCTTTAATTTTGTGATCTGGGAAGGGAAACAGTGCAAAGTTACAAAAGGGCAACAATAATAAAAATGATAACTACAGCTGCAGCAAAACCGCTTCAAACTGAACATGTTTGACTAGTTGAAAATAAAGATAGGCATAGGAACGACTATATATAGCATCAAGTTTCAAATACTAGCACTTTAACAAACTAACTTTTAAATAAACTAACTTTTAAATAAACAAAACATTTTAATTATCTAAACTTACGAGGATATGAACTAGATACTTGAAAATAGAGATTAACATGGAAATATGCTATGGTCGATAACGAGTATAAACAATGAAAGAAATTTACCAAGGCTAACTTAAGGTTCATAAATATATGAATACAAAAATATGCCTATATAAGTAACTCACTTGGTTTTGGGAAGAGGGTGGTAAATACCATCAACTTACTAATTGATTAACACTGAATTACGCATAAGGCGATCTATTTGGGTACGTACACATTATTGAATGAACTAAATGGAATCTGAAGAATAAGGGAGAAAATGTAAGAAAAGGTAAACAAATAACTAATTCATCAAGTGAGAATTCACAGCCGTGAAAACTATTTAACTTAAACCAACTAGATTTTACTTTATATGTTAGTACGGCTAATGTGAAAATAAATTTGTAAAGTAAATGTGCTACCTGCTAAAAACTATGAAACTAAAATTTATCGGGGACAACCTAGCAAGGGGATAAAGAAATTCTGTTTTACATCACTTGACGTGACACTCCCACCCGGCGACGAACGTCGCAACTTATCTCAACAAACAATATTACAAACTTACATAAAATCTACAGAATACAACATTATAGATAGATTACAAAAACACAACATTATACATAAACTACAAAAACACAACTCAATTAAGATAAATAATTTATATTTCACAATACAGACATTCTTGCCGATACCGCCATAAGCTATCACTACTCCTTACTGGCTATAAGTAGAATCAACCAAGAAAATAGGACGTTTGAGAAGGAGACTTGAATTCCCCCTTCCATGTACGAAGTCCCAAGAGATAGTAAAGCTGCCAACGATTCCAGAAGTAGTTTGCAAGAAAATGCACTCTTCGCCATTTCTTTACACCGTATGTAGCGATAGCAGAGTCCGATAAAGATTCTACTGGAGGAGGGCTGGGAGAGTCCTCCAGAGTCAGTAACATGGATGGTGCAATAGGAGTTAGATCACCAGAGCTTGAAGAGATCCCCCATGTAGGTGTACAGTTTAACACTGCCATGGCTTCAATAAGTGTACAATGTTCATCCCTACCGAGAACCCCACTCTTAAGTTGAGCCATACTTCTTTCGAGATTGCGTCTGATAGCACCTAATTTTAGCTCACATAGTCCACCGAAGTGATCGGCGTGTGGGGGATTGAAGTTCGTCCAGGTACATTCTCCAACATCCAGTTGACTTCTGTCTGTATTTAGGCATAACTTGTCCTTATTATTCATGCCAATGAAACTTGCACCCCCATCTGAATTGAAGAGACCCTGATGCTGTATTGTAGCGTGATGCCGCCTTGAAATTAGGGTAGATAGTGGATGGTTAGATGGATGAAGCATTGGGTGCTCTACTTCATACTGCAAGAAGGAGTCCCTTATTCTTCTAGATCTATCTGAGATCTGAACAGTACCCTGGTACAGAGAGCCCAACTGAACATTACTCATTCCATATCTGAGAATCACGAACCTCGACTGCCATCTCCGACAGTCACCATCGAAAGATAAATTAGGCTCCTTTAACAGCTCCCGTTTCACCGAATACAAGGTAGTTTCATGCATTTGCAGAGGTTTTGAATTTATTCGATGCGATTCAGCTAGTGGAAAGAAACTCTGGTTGCAGTTACTCATTCCAGCCAAGGATGCTTCAATGTTAGCGTTAATGTCTGCACAGGTAAAGACAGGAAGAGTCTTTGGTGGTTGGAAAATAGATCTTTGAGAAAGAACAAGATGAAAGTCATAATGTGCCTTATTAGTTGTCACAACACGTAGTTTTTGGGGTTTTGACAACACAACAGTTTCTGGTTTATCATCCTCTTGATACACAGAGTGATGAACAGGGTCCAAGAGATCAGTAGTCAAGTTGGTCTTCGGAATCAAGTTTGCTTCGTTAAAGTCAGACAGATAAATCGCACCTGCAGGAGCTTTCCGTGGCTGGACGTTGAAGCTCTCCGGCTTAGAAGTGGTATCCTTTGCTTTGCAGATAGAGTCAACCTGCAAATTTCCGATGCACTCTCCAGGTACCATTCTCCTAGTGTCTTTGTTAGACATTACGTCAATGCTCAATTTGCGTAGAACACCATTAGCAAGATCGATAAACTGATCTACTTCAGTTCTAATTTCAGCCCTTTCGCATCTTGACGCTTGAGCCTCTTTATATGATGCTACTTCAACATATTTTGAAGTGAGATGTGTGGATGCGGCTTTGTAAGTCTTCCACCCAATCTTTGTTTGCGACACCATATTGCTTAGGATGTCAGGATGCTCCGCTTCCAATGGGTCAGCATCCAAATATACTTCAAGAGTAGTTAGAGCACATTCTACTCTTGCTTCCAGTTGTTTGAGAACTGGTGCTCCTACCCGCCTGTGCGTCGGGGGTGTGTGTTGCATCATTTTAATGCCAGTGTTCTGTCCAATCAAAAGTCTGACGGACACCTCTCTTGCTCATCAAATCACTGTCCTGGTACTTTAGGTATTTAAACACAGCACGTAAGTCTGAGTCTTTAATTTTGTGATCTGGGAAGGGAAACAGTGCAAAGTTACAAAAGGGCAACAATAATAAAAATGATAACTACAGCTGCAGCAAAACCGCTTCAAACTGAACATGTTTGACTAGTTGAAAATAAAGATAGGCATAGGAACGACTATATATAGCATCAAGTTTCAAATACTAGCACTTTAACAAACTAACTTTTAAATAAACTAACTTTTAAATAAACAAAACATTTTAATTATCTAAACTTACGAGGATATGAACTAGATACTTGAAAATAGAGATTAACATGGAAATATGCTATGGTCGATAACGAGTATAAACAATGAAAGAAATTTACCAAGGCTAACTTAAGGTTCATAAATATATGAATACAAAAATATGCCTATATAAGTAACTCACTTGGTTTTGGGAAGAGGGTGGTAAATACCATCAACTTACTAATTGATTAACACTGAATTACGCATAAGGCGATCTATTTGGGTACGTACACATTATTGAATGAACTAAATGGAATCTGAAGAATAAGGGAGAAAATGTAAGAAAAGGTAAACAAATAACTAATTCATCAAGTGAGAATTCACAGCCGTGAAAACTATTTAACTTAAACCAACTAGATTTTACTTTATATGTTAGTACGGCTAATGTGAAAATAAATTTGTAAAGTAAATGTGCTACCTGCTAAAAACTATGAAACTAAAATTTATCGGGGACAACCTAGCAAGGGGATAAAGAAATTCTGTTTTACATCACTTGACGTGACAGTATTCTTTATGAGATGTAACTGAGACGTAGAATATATTATTTTCTTATGTTTTACATAATTTTTTTGAAATATTATTTGATGTTCAATGATAAGGTTTATTACAATATAATGTATTTTGTTCTTTATTTACCAATAATCATTCCATTACAGATATCACTTCAATGTTTCCTTTTCGGCCCTTTTATTTAAATATGGAGTTAATTCTTTTATTCACTTTGCTATTGTTTTACGTCATAATTTTACAATTTCTATTTGCTATATTCATATATTTTTACATTAGGCATTTTGTCCTAGTACCATCTAGTATACAATTAAGGTATCTAATACACTACGTGTATCTAATACACTACGTGTATCTAATACACTACGTGTATCTAATACACTACGTGTATCTAATACACTACGTGTATCTAATACACTACGTGTATCCAATACACTACGTGTATCCAATACACTACGTGTATCTAATGCACTACGTGTATCCAATACACTACGTATATCCAATACACTACGTGTATCCAATACACTACGTGTATCCAATACACTACGTGTATCCAATACAAATAGTGTATCCAATACACATAGTGTATCCAATACACTACGTGTATCCAATACACTACGTGTATCCAATACACTACGTGTATCCAATACACTACTTGCTACTTACCTCCATTACGTGTCTATTGGTGTTCCAATACTCGATACTGACACAATAATGATAAAGGAATATTTTTGTGATGCTAATGGCATCAATCACTCATGAACAAGAAGGGGGTCAATTGTTTTAGTTATTTTTTATCACATTACTTTTACAATAAATTAGTATTGTACTAATTGAAATTAGATGGAATATATGATATCTAAGTCATGATATATATTAAATGATGATATCTAATAGATAATTCACAGCAACTCTGAACCAACTTGTTAATCGATGAGAAGTGGATGTATATCCGGGTCAACTAGATAATAGATATGACTATCGTACTGTGATGTTACAAACCTCTCTGTCAGGGCATTAATCAATCATAAAGTGTGCATTACAACAAACTAGCGGATAGAATAAACTAAATTACGGCCATTTGTGCTGAGAGATTCAAAGTAATCTTCATTTATTTATTTGTAGGTTAAATGAAGTTTATTTGGAAACTCATCATAAATGGTCGTTATGTAGTTTGTTGTATCCAATAGTTTGTTGTATTGTACAGCTCAAGATCGTCCAATGTCATGGCAGGGAGCTTCGGGAAATCGATTACTAATATATATACATATATTAGTAATCGGTTTCATAATACATGAAATGAAGGTATTAACGCATTCTTGGCATAAGGAGGTTAAAGGGACTTTAAAATGCGCAGCGCATTCTCGAGAGTGCAATTCGGTAAATTGCGCGGAACATTCACAGTATTGTACAGCGATATTTAATCTTATAGATATACAATATTTTACAGTGGCCCCCAGGGGATCTACCCTGAAACTCTCTGAAGAAGACATTACAAAATTGAATGAAAACAGGGGAATTTAAATATCAAGTCATTCCGTGCGTATCATAGTTACATTCTTCATGTTTAATATCCGTCGAGTAAAAGCGGAAACCAAATAAATAAACAAACTAAGGAAATTATTAGTATAGATTGTTTTTATTTATTTCAAATGTTTAATAATTTTTTCGAAATGTGAAATAATTAATTTCAAAATAATGGAAGATTAGTAATTATTCATTGGAAAAATCTTTTGTATTGTAGATACCAAGTTTTGTGCATTTTGTATCATTTATCAATTTGAAGATTTGAAACAAATGGAAAATATGGCACATAAATGGTGAAATTAAGAATGAAACAAATAAATAAAATGAAATATGGCGAAAGGGAAATTATGGTGACGAATTGTCCCCGCAACTAATTTTCTGCAACAAATTGTTTGCGATCGACGAATTGTCCCCGCAACGAATTATCCTAGCACCATATCTAAGATACTCATGTATCTAATACCCCAATGTATCTAATACCCCAATGTATCTAATACCCCAATGTAGCTAATACCCCAATGTATCTAATACCCCAATGTATCTAATACCCCAATGTATCTAATACCCCAATGTATCTAATTCCCCAATGTATCTAATACCCCAATGTATCTAATACTCCAATGTATCTAATACTCCAATGTATCTATTGCCAACACATTACCTATATTCTCTCTATTTTCCTCACCCCTTCAGTCGTGACGTCATAGCATGTGACAGTTATGACGTCACGCTTGTCACATCCCTTGCCAAGTGTTTACGCTTTCATTTGGCGTAAGTAAGTAACCACTTACTGTATGGGGTGTCAAATGTAATCACTTCAATACTATTAATAAACCTGTATTTTATAATTAGGATAAATACTATCAATAAACTGATATTTTCTAATAAGGATACAGTGAGATAGTAATAGCTAGGTACCAGTGGATGTCATTTTAATAAATAATAATAAATACCAGTGGTTATCATTTTAATAAATAATAATAAATACCAGTGGTTATCATTTTAATAAATAATAATAAATACCAGTGGTTATCATTTTAATAAATAATAATAAATACCAGTGGTTATCATTTTAATATATAACAATAAGTCACAAATGCCACTGGTTATCATTTCAACGAATAATAAATACCCGTAGTTATTATTTCAACGAATAATAATTACCAGTGGTTATCATTTCAACGAATAATAATCACCAGTGGTTATCATTTCAACGAATGATAATTTCCAGTGGTTACCATTTCAACGAATAATAATTACCAGTGGTTATCATTTCAACGAATAATAATTACCAGTGGTTAACATTATAAAAATAATAATAATACATACCGATGGTTAACATTTAAAAAATTCCAGTGGTTATTATTTTAACTAATAATAATAATTACTAGTGATTATCCTTTTAGCATATAATTAAATATTTTCAGAAATTGAAAAGTTGTTATTATATAGAATTATAAAATATTAAAATAAGAACGTTTCATGATCATAAATTCGTAAGTTGCTTTTATTAAATAATAAAATTATATAATGATATGCTTTTAACCATTTTCAACATATATTTTCAGACGCCAAAAAAGGCCATCATTTTTTATCATATGACCTTGATAGAGTATATGGTTAATATAATATTCTTTGTAAAAGAATTTATATCTGTTAATTGGGTACATGCGTACCCAGTACCCCGCTCTTATTATGTCTCAGACTTATGACAATCGAATAAGTGTGGGACATGTCTCGTTTTTATTTCTCCTGGTAAAGAAAATATTTTAGGAGAAATTTTGATAGTTTGGTAGGTCATTTTAAGTTAAGTTTTTTTACCATTACTATTATAAACATTATGATCATTCAAGTGGAATAAATTAAAAATAATTATATGGTAAATATAAGAAAGAGACATGTCCCACACTTATTTGGTTGTCATAATTCTGAGACGTAATAATATTGGGGTATGCCTGTATAACTACTACTCTTGGTTTTGTTTTTTAATGTTGTTACTGTTAATATTGAAAAAAGCTAAATAATATAGGTATATATGAGAGTCATATCACATAATCATCCTTCTGTTTCCCTATAATCATTCTTTTGTTACCCTATAATCATTCTTTTGTTACCCTATAATCATTCTTTTGTTACCCTATAATCATTCTTTTGTTACCCTATAATCATTCTTTTGTTACCCTATAATCATTCTTTTGTTACCCTATAATCATTCTTTGTAATCTTATAATCTCACTTTGTTATCCTTTAATCATATACTTTATTTCCCTAGAATCACAGTTTTTCCCCCTAGAATCACAGTTTCCCCCCTTAATCTCTCTAATCCCTATAATCTATCACCCTATTTATTTACCCCTATTCACACCTATGACTATCACTGCCTATTAATAGAAACATCGCCATAAGCCAAGCGATAGGCACTATCACATGTAGGGTAAGTGAACAGTTACCGGACAGTTACATATTTTCGAACAAATAAGAAGAAAAATGATTGGACATTTCCAGTCGTTATTTTAATAATAATTATTCTATTTTTTTCTTATATGATCGAAAATGTGAAATTTTACAATGACTCGAACCCTACCCTACTTCCACAACCTTACTTTTCAACCCTATCTAATAATCTGTGAATTATTTAAATAAATATATAGTACCTAGAACACACAAGGACAAATTTTTTGTGTGTGGCAATATGAGTAAAGTCCACGGATTTTGATTCAAATTTTTGAAAGAAATGAGTAAATGTTGTTGTAATGTTATTATGACTATTTTTATTTTAAATTGAATACTTGCTATATTCTTTTCAATATATATAATTTTA